>JABXWE010006691.1:0-20977 GCA_014611495.1 Limonius californicus
ACGTCACTTATGTCAATAGCCAACGATAAACGGCAATTCTTTTCATTTAATCGAATGTCCATCTCTTACTGTATACGGGAATCCCAGCATGTTGTTCCGGCGTCCGGGCTTGTCTAAGACACGCTGTATATATTTTGCGGTATACTTCCGACTATCCCATCCCCTTACAGATACCGAAACTAAAACAACTTTAAAAAAAGGAATGAAATTCTTCCCCGACGAGAAACTCGTCTAGATGACCGACTTTTCACGTCACTTATGTCAATAGCCAACGATAAACGGCAATTCTTTTCATTTAATCGAATGTCCATCTCTTACTGTATACGGGAATCCCAGCATGTTGTTCCGGCGTCCGGGCTTGTCTAAGACACGCTGTATATATTTTGCGGTATACTTCCGACTATCCCATCCCCTTACAGATACCGAAACTAAAACAACTTTAAAAAAAGGAATGAAATTCTTCCCCGACGAGAAACTCGTCTAGATGACCGACTTTTCACGTCACTTATGTCAATAGCCAACGATAAACGGCAATTCTTTTCATTTAATCGAATGTCCATCTCTTACTGTATACGGGAATCCCAGCATGTTGTTCCGGCGTCCGGGCTTGTCTAAGACACGCTGTATATATTTTGCGGTATACTTCCGACTATCCCATCCCCTTACAGATACCGAAACTAAAACAACTTTAAAAAAAGGAATGAAATTCTTCCCCGACGAGAAACTCGTCTAGATGACCGACTTTTCACGTCACTTATGTCAATAGCCAACGATAAACGGCAATTCTTTTCATTTAATCGAATGTCCATCTCTTACTGTATACGGGAATCCCAGCATGTTGTTCCGGCGTCCGGGCTTGTCTAAGACACGCTGTATATATTTTGCGGTATACTTCCGACTATCCCATCCCCTTACAGATACCGAAACTAAAACAACTTTAAAAAAAGGAATGAAATTCTTCCCCGACGAGAAACTCGTCTAGATGACCGACTTTTCACGTTACTTATGTCAATAGCCAACGATAAACGGCAATTCTTTTCATTTAATCGAATGTCCATCTCTTACTGTATACGGGAATCCCAGCATGTTGTTCTTGTCTTGGACACACTATATATATTTTTGCGGTACATTTCCGTTCTACCCGTTTGCAGATCCTGACAAATATAAGAAAACTTTCAGAAAGATTAAATTTCCCTCCCGGCGCGAAACTCGTCTCGGCGACCCGTTTTACCACGCCACTATTGGCAATAGCCAACCATAGACTACAATTGTTTTCATTTAGCCCAATGTTTATCTCTTACAGCTTGCTGAATCGCAGCGTCTGGGCTTGTCTAAGACACGCGTATATATTTTACGGTATATTTCCGACCACCCCATCCCCTTGCAGATACCGAAACTAAAAAAACTTTTAAGAAAGGGATGAAATTCGTCCCCGACGCGAAACTCATCTCGATGATCGACTTTCCACGTCTTTTATGTCAATAGCCAACGATAAACGGTAATTCTTTTCATTTAATCGAATGTCTATCTCTTACTGTATACGGTAATTCCAGCATGTTGTTCTTGTCTTGGACACCATAGCCAACCATAGACGACAATTGTTTTCATTTAACCCAATGTCATGTCTTACCGTTTACGGGATCGCGGCGTCCGGGGTTGTCTAAGACACGCTGTATATATTTTACGGTATACTTCCGACCACCCCATCCCCTTGCAGATACCGAAACTAAAACAACTTTTAAAAAAGGGATGAGATTCTTCCCCGACGCGAAACTCATCTTGACGATCAACTTTTCACGTCACTTATGTCAATAGCCAATGATAAACGGCAATTCTTTTCATTTAATCGAATGTTTATTTCTTACTGTATACGGGAATCCCAGCATGTTGTTCTTGTCTTGCACACGCTGTATATATTTTTGCGGTACATTTCCATTCTACCCGTTTGCAGATCCTGACAAATATAAGAAAACTTTCAGAAAGAGATGAAATTCCCCTCCCGGCGCGAAACTTGTCTCGACGACCCGTTTTTTCACGCCACTACTGGCAATAGCCAACCATAGATGGCAATTGTTTTCATTTAACCCAATGTCTATCTCTTACAGCTTGCGGGATCGCAGCGTCTGGGCTTGTCTTAGACACGCGTATATATTTTACGGTATATTTCCGACCACCCCATCCCCTTGCAGGTACCGAAACTAAAACAACTTTTAAGAAAGGGATGAAATTCGTCCCCGACGCAAAACTCATCTCGATGATCGACTTTCCACCTCATTTATGTCAATAGCCAACGATAAACGGTAATTCTTTTCATTTAATCGAATGTCTATCTCTTACTGTATACGGTAATTCCAGCATGTTGTTCTTGTCTTGGACACCATAGCCAACCATAGACGACAATTGTTTTTATTTAACCCAATGTCATGTCTTACCGTTTACGGGATCGCGGCGTCCGGGGTTGTCTAAGACACGCTGTATATATTTTACGGTATACTTCCGACCACCCCATCCCCTTGCAGATACCGAAACTAAAACAACTTTTAAAAAAAGGGATGAAATTCTTCCACGACGCGAAACTCATCTTGTCGATCAACTTTTCATGTCACTTATGTCAATAGCCAACGATAAACGGCAATTCTTTTCATTTAATCGAATGTCTATCTTTTACTGTATACGGGAATCCTAGCATGTTGTTCTTGTCTTGGACACACTGTATATATTTTTGCGGTACATTTCCATTCTACACGTTTGCAGATCCTGACAAATATAAGAAAACTTCCAGAAAGAGTTGAAACTCCCCTCCCGGCGCGAAACTTGTCTCGACGACCCGTTTTTCCACGCCACTATGGTCAATAGCCAACCATAGACGACAGTTGTTTTCATTTAACCCAATGTTTATCTCTTACCGTTTGCGGGATCGCAGCGTCTGGGCTTGTCTAAGACACACATATATATTTTACGGTATACTTCCGACCATCGCAACCGCTTGCAGATACCGAAACTAAAACAACTTTAAAAAAGAGATGACATTCTTCCCCGACGCGAAATTCTTCCCAACAGCCAACTTTTCTCTGCTACTGCTGCCACTAACCAACTATATCCGACAGTTATTTTCATTTAACCGAATATCTGTATCTTACCGTATACAGGAATCCCCGCACGTCGTGCTTACCTTCGACGTACTATATATATTTTTGCGGTACACTTTCGGCCATCCCATGCGCTTGCAGATATCGAAACTAAGAAAAATATGGGAAAACTTTCGGAAAAAGATTAAATATTTCCCCCTACGTGAAACTCATCTTGACGATCGACTTTCACGTCACTTATGTCAGTAGTTGAAGTACAAGAAGACACGCTAGAACTATAGATGGATTACTTTAATGAATTATTAAATGTAAAACAAACCAGCAACGACGAGAGCAACGAGGAAGAAGAAAGTAGAGAGGGCCACAATCAGGATAATGAAGAACCATCATCCCTGGAAGAGATCGAGGAAATGATAAGCAACCTCAGAAACAACAAAAAGTCCCGGAAAGGACACACTACATACGGAATTGTATAAATATGGCGGAGAGCAACTGGCAAGGTGGGTTTGGCAACTGATGAGAGAAATATGGGTCCAAGAAAAATTGCCTCAACAGTGAAATGAGGCGGTACTGCTACCGATCTATAAGAAAGGCTATAAAGCCGACTGTGCGAATTATCAAGGCATTGCACTACTAAATGTAGCATATAAAATCCTGCTACACCCACTTGAAGAACAAACTAAAGACGGAGGTCGAGAATGAAATATTATGCGGATTTAGGAAGGGCAGATCGGCGGTGGACCAATTATTTGCACTGAGAGAAATACAGGTCGAAAGCTACGAATATAAGAAAGAAACATTTGTATTATTCATAGACTTCAAACAGGCATTTGACCCAGTAAATGGAAAAGTACTATACAAAGCATTGGAAGGACTAAGGATAAATGGAAAACTCATAAAACTAATGAACCTAACCCTTGAACAAACAACCAATATGGTAAGAATAGGAAACAAAGTGTCGGAGAAATTTGAGGTACAGGAAGAATTAAGACAAGGCGACCCGCTGTCCTGAATACTGTTCAACTGTGCACTAGAATATGTCATTAGAAAAGCAGAGCTAAACAGATCAGGATTAGTATACCATAACAAACACCAATGCCTTCGCGGACAACTTGGCGATACTAACGAGAAGCAAGGAAGAATTAAAAACGACAACCTTGGGGTTAGAGGTAGTAGCACAGACAATCGGACTAATTATAAATGAAAAGAAAACCAAATACATGACATGGACAGAACAAGAGTATAACAGTACAAATAGACTAATCATAACAACGAATAAAGGAGAATATACAACTTTTAAGAGGTAGACAGATTCACGTATCTAGGTACAGAGTTCTATAGAACACCTGATACAAGAAGAGAAATTCAGAGAAGGATTATGGCAGGTAATCGATGTATACGGGCATTCAGTAGGTTCATATACCACAAAAATTTATCAAGGGGGGTGAAAATAAAAATTTACAAAACTACAATAAGACCTATGGCAACTTACGCAAGTGAAGTATGGGCACTAGGAGCGATCGAATGCAAAATGCCAGGAGTATGAGAGAGGAAAGTG
Source organism: Limonius californicus (assembly GCA_014611495.1). Lineage (NCBI taxonomy): Eukaryota > Metazoa > Arthropoda > Insecta > Coleoptera > Elateridae > Limonius > Limonius californicus. The sequence goes on from JABXWE010006691.1 coordinate 4,648, forward strand.
CCCAGAAAGGTATATGGAGGAAAGAAAGTACACTGTAATTGGGAAAGAAGAACTAACAAAGAACTGCAGGAGTGATACAACGACATGGATATAATAGCTACGGTGAAGGGCCAAAGACTGAGTTGGTTAGGACACATAACAAGGATAAATAGCAGTAGAATCCCGAAAAGGCTAATGGAATGTAGTATAGAAGGAAGGAGGACAGGAAGGTCGAGAACAAGATGGAAAAAAGAAGTAATGGGAGACATGGAACAGTGCAATATCAAGAATTGGCGTGGGAAGACTAGTGACAAAAAGTGTGGAAAAGGACAGTGAAACAAACCATGGGCCTTCTAGGGCTTTAGTACTACATAATAGTAATATGTCAATAGCCAACGATAAACGGTAATTCTTTTCATTTAATGGAATGTCCATCTCTTACCGCATACAGGATTCCCAGCATGTTGTTCTTGTCTTGGACACACTGTATATATTTTTGCGGTAAATTTCCATTCTACCCGTTTGCAGATACTGACAAATATAAGAAAGCTTTCAGAAAGAGATGAAATTCCCCTCCCGACGCGAAACTCGTATCGACGATTTATTACAATTTTGTTTGCCATAGTGTGATTGAAGGTGGGACTTAGAGATATTTGCTATTGGTATTGAAGTCAACACTGGTGGTTTTAGATTTATCATATAAAAATATCGTGTTTTGAGAATGTGGGTCTACCTGTTCCGCTCCTTTGGTGAGGCCACACAGCGGCAAACACTCATTCTCTAGGCAGGGATGTACCATACCAGCTCTACATTTAGGTTTCTTTTTGCTTGCAGGAAGTGGAAGCTGACCTATTTTTCTCTCTTTCTTTCGAAATGGCGTACATACATCAATAATAGTTTTCTTGCCTGGTTGAAAGATATATTTTAGTGGTTAACGTATATTGGTTATTAAAATACAAAAATTACGTGTTGGTTCGGGTATTATTTCAGGATTACATTCTGTGCATTGTTTTTGTTCCTTTTTGCTCTTATGACGTTTTTTACTAAGTTCTTTTCCACAATCTTCTTTTTTTCGTTTTACGTTCTTGCAGTTACGACCGATTGTAAATCGTTTACTTATAAACCTTTGAATATTTAAGCCACCACATTTTAAGTTTCCGTTAATATTTGCTGTGACAGTGGATATGGTGTTACTAGAGTTGAATATTTTCCATATTTTGGATACAATGGACATGCTCTGTGTAACAAAAATTATTTATATAGGTTTTTTTATGAGAAATATTTTATATGTGGTTTAACACTGACAGTAAATTTTGACAATAAAAAATTGAGTTTATGATGTTTTACCCAGATTGCTGTTATGATTTTTATAGCTGGTGTATCAGTAGTAACGACTATAGTGTCGTCCTCGATGGTCTAGTGTTTAGCACACTTGCTTATAGAGACTCGGATTTGAATCCGGCGTGGTTTTTCTAGCGGCGAAAAATCTGAAAGTGCGACTTCTATCGGATAAAAAGTAAAGCCGTATGTCCCATGCCACTGCGATGCGTAACACATTGATTATTACTACTGGGGTTGGAATTACCGCAGGTAGGCATAATTCTTAGTTAGGGTGTACAATGGGCTAAATGTGGCCTAAGTGCATAGAGATGCTTGGAAAACGGCGTCCTAGATCTCGCTCTTTCAAATACAATACAAATACTACTGAGGTTGAAATTACCCTAGATAGGCAAAATGCATAGTAAGGGTGTACAATGGGCCAAATCTGGTTTGAGAGTAAAGAGATACTTAGAAAACCGTGCCCTAGATTTCGCTTAATCAAACAACAACAACGACTGTACTACAGAGTGTATCCACTATAGCGTAACATAAGTAAATATTGCTTTCTCCGTAGAATCTTGCTTTGATATTTACCTAACCGTAAAACGGAATATCAGCGACAGGGTCGATTTTTCGGTTTAAAAATAGTAGTAGGAACATTTTTATTTTTATTATTAGTCCGCAACATCCCATTGTTGGGCAAGGGCCTCCCCCATAAGGAGGGTTGTTGAGCTACTCTCCTATAGTGATCAATCCTCGTGGGAGAGAGGCGCCGCATTAACGCAATCTTCGGGTCACCCATCCAAGTACTGCCCGGAGACCACGCTGCCTTAACTCTTCTGATCGTACGTGAACGGGCGACGAATGTGCGCAACCCGGGACCCATAACATAAACAACTAAATTAATTCAACCATAAAAGTTCTAGATGATGTTTCTAATAATTCGCAGATGCAAAGATGAAAAAGTTGCAACATCTGAAGTTCTAAGCAGTTGTTATTTCGTTAGTTAACGATCATTACGTCCCACTGCTGAGCACTGGCGCTGTTTTCTGATACGTGCCTCTCCCCAACGGTATGGTACAAGCACTGAGAACCTTCCTCAACAGTATTATCAACACGAAACTAACAAATACCTGAAGAGATGACTCAGAAAAAACATAAACTGTTTGACAAATTAGCTAAATTGCAATTATTATCATTTTTTTGAAAAGTTGTAAATGAGTGCAGAATTTGTTGAGGTTAGATTGCAATTTTACACTTTCCGTTAATAGTTGAATTGTACTACATTATTATTGACTACTAGGGTTGCCTTTTATATTTCGGGATTAGCGAACAAAAACAAATATTTATCATCGAAAATGGTTTTATTGTTTTTTAAAATAATCTCCACGAAGATCAATACATTTTTGCATGCGTGTGAACCAATTTTCGAAGCACTTTTTCCACTCCGATTGAGGTATCACCAAAACATGCATTTTGAATGCATCAACCGCTTCTTTAGGTGTCGAAAAACGTTGACCTCGTAATTTATTTTTGATGTTCGGGAATAAAAAGAAGTCAAATCAGGACTATACGGCAGCTGACTCAATCAAATCGACGTTTGGAGTCCTCAAAAAGGCACTTGTTCGAGCCGATGTGTGAGAGCTCGCATTGTCGTGGTGGAGAATGACCCGTCTTCGGCGGTTGGTTTTCTTTATTTCTCCGAAGACTTGTGGCAAACAAATGGTTGTGTACCATTCAGAATTGACCGTTCTACGTTGCACCAATGGTACGGTTGAGACATGTCCAGTTTTTCGGAAAAAACAGGCGACCATTTGCTTCGAAGTGCTTCGAGCACGAACGACTTTTGTTGGGTTTGGGTCGCCTTGGAAGACCCATACAGTCGACTGCTGTTTACTTTCGGGCTCATACGCGGAGATCCACGATTCGTCACCTGTCACAATGTCATACACATGTTTTGAAGCACCGCGATCGAATGTTTTGAGCGATTGTCAAATTATGCGGCTTCCAACGGGAATAAATCTTTTTTACGGCCAAATGTTCAGCAATATTGAATGTACGCTGGTCCCACTAATGACCAAGCATACCTCAATCTCACGGTAAGTCACATGACGATCTTGCTGTATCAGTTCACGCACCGCATCAATGTTTTTCGGAACAACAACCGATTTTGGATGACCTTCATGAAATTCGTCGTTGAGCGAACTACGGCCGCGATTGTATTCGGTAAACCATCGATAAACATTGGTTCTTGATGGTGCTTCATCGCCAAAAATCGAATTAAGTTAATCGAGGCACTGTTGTTGAGTTAATCCACGTCGAAAGTTGTAAAAAATAATCGCCCGAAAATGTTCACTATTTAATTCCATATTTTGGCCGGTATGAATTTTGCAAATTACTGTAAACAACACAAATAGCGTTCGTACGTCAAAACGTTTTGAGTACGTACACCGCCAAAATGTCAAACTTTACGATAGAGACGTTAGTTACCAGATGACAGCACTAGGGTTGCCGAATCCCGAAATATAAAAGCTAACCCTCGTATAATCTTTCGTGTTCCATTTTTAAATTTCATTTGAAAGCACCCATGTACTTGCAACTTAATATTTTGATTCGATTTAGTTCCCTTTTAGAAAGCGGCTAAATGTTATCAATTTTACATCGATAATGTATCCAGAAAAAGGTGTTGCCTATTTACATCCAGGCAAGGGCGTATCCAGCTCAAAACGGAAGGGGGGCAGCTTTCTGAATCCAACTTCTTTCATGAGGGGGGGGGGCATGCAGTAATACACAATTTCAAAAGAAAAACACAATTTATTAATAAAATTAATTTTTAAACAGTAGTTTGCAAGGATTCTTCTTCTTGGCACCACAGGTCTTCAAAGAGCCTTGGCTCGCTCCACAACGTTCTGCCATTCCTTTCTTTCATCTGCTTTCCCTCTCCATCTTCGTACTCTAATTAGTCTTAAAGCCTCTTCCATATCATCCAGCCACCTCTTTCTAGGCCTCCCTTTTAAGCGTCTTCCCTTCGGTTTCTTTTCTAAAGCTGTTTTGGGTGCTCTACCTTGCTGCATTCTATGCACGTGTCCCAACCACGCTATTCTATGGTTTTTTATTATTGCCACAATATCATCCTCTCCTATCCTCCAAACACCAGCATCATTTATAGGTATTATATTTATAATACCAAAGCAGATACAGTGGCAAGAATCTGTGTAGGGAACATTATGTTATTACTCCTTACAAGAATACTTTAAGTCTCGCATGTTATGTAGAAATGCAAAACTGAAGATCTATAAGACCATAATAAGAGCCACAGTGACATATGCATCACGTGGGTATTGACAGAAGAGGCAGATTATTAGTTTTCGAAAGGAAAATGCTAAGGAAAGTGTTTAGTTTGCAAGGATTAGTTGCAAATTATCTAACTAACTACAGCTTCCACTAATTGTTTTTTGTTTGCGAAAATCCATTGACAATGAATGCTTAGCGTGGCTAACCCATTTAACCTATTTTCACCAATAGTGTTTCTAAGCCATGCGGAATGAACGCCGCTCTATAGTGCTTGTTTTGCAGTGCTGTGAAAGCAAAATCAGCAGTGCCTTTCTAATTGTTGGAAAAAACAGTTCGCTCATTTTTAAAACCTCGATGATGTCTGGCGCTTCTTTTACCTCATTCCGCATTGTGGACCACAATTGCCTTCCTCCTTCGATGCCCTCCAAATTGTAAAAACTGTTCCGAAATGTGTCAATGAAAATGCAGGCGATTTGTATGCAGAAAATCTGACTTCTAAAGATGATATGATGAAATCCAAGTAAGGAATTATTAGAGACCTTTTCCAAAATTCGGATGGATTTCCGGTTGGAGGGTTGCTTAAATGCATTTGTCGGCCAGCAACGCGCGTAGCGATTATATCATCATTCAAATACTTTGCAGTGTTGCCTGCTTCTTTCAAAACGTCAGCTGTGACGTTCTCCGCATCTTTCTGATGCTCTCTTAGTATGACGACAATAGTTTGAATGTGCTGGTTAGCTTTAACTATGTCAAGTGCCTTCAGTTGAAGTGTATTTGCTACAGCTTCCAGTATAGAGGAATACTTCGCAATTAATTCTACTGACACAACAAATGAAGATCTGCACGTTGCTGCATGCATTTGATATGCATTTTTTCTTGTTGCTGCATTACCCTCTTCAGCTAATGTCTAATGCTTCAACAATATCGATGAAGTGATCCTTAAAAACACGGATGCTTTTGTACTTCCCTGACCATCTAGTCTCACACAATTTAGAAATGTTCGCAATAAGCTTCCGTCGTAAAACGGACTCGCGAAAAAATGCGATTATCTCCTTGATAGTTCCAACGCAGTTTCGAATTTCTGTGATAACGTTCAAGTCGTTCACGACGAGGAGCAATGGAAGTACAAGGCTTTATTGTACATTTGCTTCAAGATCGCCTGCACACCTCCTTCTTTCCCAGACATGGTGGAACACCCGTCGAAGCCTAACCCCACACACATATCAGGGTCTAGGTTGAGGGCTTTGGCAATATTTTGGGTATCAAGCCTTTCAAGCTCTACAAAGCCTAAAAGTTCTTCTTCGATTGTGTTGGTCTTTTCATTGAAGAAATGTAATCCAATGTTTTATTTTAATTTTTTCCACCTTGGAAGGGTGGCAGTAGCCTCCTTGCTTCCCCTGGATACGCCCTTGCATCTAGAGGTTAAAGTATACAATTTTTGTTGGAACTACATTATACCATTCTGAGAAGTTGGGTTACACCTTGACCAACGCCTAGAACATAACCTTAAAAATCAAAATTCCCTCATGATTTTTGTTTTGTTTACTGCCCCGCAGAAGGACTATTAATATAAAAAAAACTTGTATTTCTGGTTATTAAATAGTGCAAATGCATTTTTCACAAAAAACTTCAATATGTTTTAAATGTGAGCATTGATAATGTGTAAATCTTGGGGTCTGTATGGGCTCGCTTCTTACCACTGGCTGACCAGGAGAAGTAACAAGGCCACGCACAACACCATATATACAGTTAATTCAGGGGAATAGATTAGGACTAAACGTTTGCCAGAAAATGCTTAATGTTTTTATTTTTCGCCATTTTAGCCAAGCTATGTATAATACTTAGATTTGCTTTATAGATCTTGTGATTCAATAAAGTCCATGGATGCATTTTCAACCAGTCAAATTGGAGCAGGAGAACCAACATGGGAACTTAAGAGTCTGACGAATTTGCGTACAGTGGTTCAGTGTACCGACAGTAAAATTAACCTAAAATCTGTACCAAAGATGACTCAACCACATTTTATTATGCTGTGGAAAACCGTTTATGATATCTTTCAAACACAACCAGATGATCAAGTAAGACATTAAAATCTATACAGAAATATATAAAGCGCTGTTTGGGCCAGTATACAATCGAAGCTGAATAAGTCAAAGTTGAGGGGAAATCAAAAATATTTTGAGTTATCGAAAATTCGAGTCATCAAAAATAAGCTAAAAATTATGTGCATGTTTAATCTTTATTATATTGCAAGAACCGAAAATACGCGCTGTTCGATGTCTACAGTGAATGCTATACTATACTATTTAAGAGTAAAGTGTAAATGGTCATTGATAATGAAAAAGATTTTTTTTATGAAACGAAAAAAATATTTTTGTATTGTAAAAAAGAATTTATATGAAAGGAGAAATCATTATTTTGTAACTACCAACCTTTTATTCGTTTACAACAGGGGACGCCGATTCCATGAACTCATGGTGCAATGGAAATGTTAACTAACACACGATTCCTTGTAGAAATGTCTCAGTTTAATTAAATTAGAAAAATAAAGATTAAACTAAAATATATATAATTTTTTGAATTACTTTTTGCTCCACAAAATATTTGTGTTTGTTATATGTGAAAAAGTATTCTATATTAATGAAAAAGGATTTTTTAAGAAATGGTAAAAATATTTTTGCGCTGTGAAAAAGTAATTTATTTTAAAGGAGAGAAATTATTTTTATAATTAAGAATCTTCTCCTCCTTTACATGAACTTATGGTGTAATGGAAATGTTAGCTAACACACAACTCGGAATGAACATATACCAGTTTATCAATTAAAAACACTTAAATTAGTAGGTTCAAGATTAAACTAAAATATATATAATATTTTTTTAATTACTTTTTGCCCCACAAAATATTTTTGTTTGTTAAATGTGAAAAAGTATTTTATATTAATGAAAAAGAATTTTTTATAAAATGATAAAAGTATTTTTGCGCTGTGAAAAAGTAATTTATTTTAAAGTAGAGAAATTATTTTTATAACTGAGAATCTTCTCCTCATTTACATGAACTCATGGTGTAATGGAAATGTTAGCTAACACACAACTCGGAGTGAACATATTCCAGTTTATCAATTAAAAACACTTAAGTTAGTAGGTTCAAGATTAAACTAAAATATATACAATATTTTTTTAATTACTTTTTGACCCACAAAATATTTTTGTTTGTTAAATGCGAAAAAGTATTTTATATTAATGAAAAAGAATTTTTTATAAAATGATGAAAGTATTTTTGCGCTGTGAAAAAATAATTTATATAAAAGGAGAGACATTATTTTTATAACTAAGAACGTTCTCCTCGTTTACATGAACTCACAGTGTAATGGAAATGTTAGCTAACACACAACTCGTTGTGGAAATATTCCAGTTTCACAATCAAAAACACTTAAATTAGTAGAATCAAGATTAAACTCAGTTATGTATTTGGAGATAACGTCAATAATGTTTATTATTTTTATCAAATCAGGGTAAAGATCTTATGATTCATTTTAAATTAGCAACGGTGTTTGAAGCTAGTTTTATGTCTTTATGTACTGAATGCCATGCATTGGAATGCTCTGTACCGATGTGTTGAATCAGAGAATTTCTTGTTTTCATGTTCGAATTCATAGTAATTAATAAATAAAAACAATATTAACAATTTCAATATGTTCAGTAAGATTTTGCTGCTTCATACCTACAATGTGATTTTATAGTAACCTAGAAAAACATTTTTAAGGATTTTGTTAATTTAACTATCAATGTTGATAATCTGTTAAATTTTGAAACTATAAATTTAGAAGATAATATACAGGGTGTCCCATGAAGTGAGGTTACTACTTCGTATACGTAATTTTTAGACCAAATATTGTTAAATTATTATTTATTAAATAATTACAATTTCAGAAAAGCCAATATTTATTTTTATTTTAGTTTAAATTCACTATAAGGATTGCTCAAAATGGCCACCTTTGCTCTCAAGACACATTCTGGCTCTTAAGAGAATTAGTTCTGCTGCCTCAAAAAGGTGTCTCCTAATATCTCTTCAACAATCTTTGATGGTGTTTGGTATACCATATCTTTCATATGGCCCAACAAATAATAATCTAAACAAGTTAAGTCCGGAGATCTTGGGGGCCAGGGGAACTGTTCTCCTCTACCAATTACACGTCTTCAAACCGTTGATTCAAAAATTTTCTTACACGTAATGCAAAGTGCGCAGGGGCACCATCGTGCTGGTACCACATACCTTGTATGATCTCCAGAGGGACATCATCTAACAATCTTCCCAAATGATCTTCTAGAAAATTTAAATATCTGTCGGCGGTTAAATTATTCTCAAAAACGAATGGTCCAATTAGTATGTTATCAATAATTCTACACCAGATATTCACTGAAAACGTACATTGATAATTTGATACTGTGATTTCGTGTGCATTCTCCAAATCCTAAGAGCGGCTGTTCTTTTTGTTCATTAATCCATTCTTAGAAATGGTGTCTCATCCGTGAATAAAATTCAATTACGTAGGTTTCGATTTTGAATGATCCAGCGGCAAAATTCCATACGACTAGCGAAATTTGTGCGTAAGAGGGCTTGAACAGGCTGGATATGAAATGGATATAAACCATGACGTTTTAATGTTCTCCAAACTCGCTTTCGTGGTACATTAACTTGTGCAGATACACGACGAACAGAGGTGCTGGAATTATTATCAATTTCTCGTAGTTGTTGTTCTCACTGAGTACTTGCTGTATTGGACGCTCGAGAAAGTGCCATGTTCAAGTAGGTGGTTGTGCACTCGTTGGAAAATTTGTCGGTCTAGTAATCGCCGATTTGGAAATCTCAACCCATATTCTCGAGCAGCTACTACTGAGTTTCCATCACGAAAACCGTACATTTAATGGATATCGGCGTACTCTCTCGTTGTAAAAGTAAATATTATCAACACTGTTAATAAGCACAAGCAGAGAAATCAACTTTAAGGTGCTTTACTGTTTTACATACATGTAAATAATATCATTTCTATAGTAATGTAGACGGTTTGTATCAAATACCACTTAATGCCATTTGGTGTATCGGCTGCTTCAGTGTTTAACTAAAACTTCTTTAATAGTCAATTTAGAGAAAATGACCACTCTTTAGTTTCGACTTCTTTTCACCCCTCCTGCACGTAGGTGATCTCGCGGCATGGGACACCCTGTAAATAATTAAATCAAAAGTGTTTTATAATACATTACTATTTTACCAACAAACCATTTAACTGCTTGACGATTTATTAACACTAAACGTTTATGTTATAATAATATAAACATTTAGTGCAGTGGCGGCTCGCCAAGTGAAGTAGGTGAAGTACCTCTTCACCTAAAATTTTCATTCAATTGCGAATATTTATTTAAATTACATAACAAATTATTTATCGGCATACGCCTATTAGGAGTTGTTTATTTATGGCATACACACTCGCAGATACAATAAGCTTAGTGAAAACAAACACATTACATTTTTCTGATCCCCTTGTATGTGCAAATTTAAATTTTAAATGCGTTAAATTCGTTGAGCGTGAACACAGTGACCATAAAAAATCTTAACGTACAACACTCGTGCAATTCTAGTGAAGAGTCAGCCTCAAACATATTTCAACTCTGCACTTATACCTCCGTTGCCATGGTAACGCCTACGTCAATATTTACAATTGGTTTTGCGGTGAATCGCGCAAGTGAAGAGTGCAGTCGCAAACAGCCGCTCAACTGCAATTCGCATTATTAGCTGCAGTATTTAATGATATTTTCTCTCTCACTAACATATTATTTGATGTTTTTTAAAAGAAATTTTGTGTTACAAAAATAAATAAAACTAACGAGCTATTAAAGAGGAAAAGAAATGACGATTTCTTTGAAACACTCTTCGAAAAGACTAGGGAAATATAAATAACACAAATTGCTGTTTCTAAGCGCCCTAAACGGAAGTACGCCAACCTTACAAATAATGATCTTAGAAGAAAATACAGAATTTTGTTTTATGAGGTACTGGATCACATTGTAATGGAAATGGAAGTAAGGTTTCAAGACTGTGATAAGTTACAATTTATGTCTTTGGCTAATACTACGAAATTCGAACAATATGATTCGTGTTTTCCGTCTAAAGCATTTGAAAGTTTAGGTCAATTTTATGGCAAAATATTTACAAAAAGTCAGCGTCTTAAAAACGAATTAAATCTTCTTTATGCCGATGAAAGTTACCTCAATCTCCAGACCCAAGAATTACTAGAAAATCTCAATGAGAACAAAGAAATTTTTACCGAAGTCTACAAATTATTTTGCTTCGTATTAAATATTCCGTCGACAAGTGCATCAGGGGAAAGAAGTTTTTCTTGCCTTAAACGAATAAAAACGTACTTAAGAAATGCAGTATCTCAAGATAGGCATTGAATTATATTTTTTCTATTTGTTATTATTAGGGTTATTATAATAGCCCTTCACCTATTTGTTTACTCGCGAGCCGCCACTGGTTTTATATTCAACAAAATGTTAACTATCAGTGGCAGACTATTAAGATCATTAAACTATTTTTGTGCTACCCAATGCTACTGCTTTTAGTATGGAGTATTTCTGAATGAGGCGGTGTGTTAGCTAACATTTCCATTGCAGCTTGATGCCATATGAAACAGTAGAAGTTTCTCGTTTACAAAAATACGTTTCTCCATCCATAAAATTAATATTTGGCACAACACAAAGTACACTTCTTATATATTGGAAAAATATTTTCGTGTCACATACAAAATTGATGAAAAATATTTTTAAGAATTTTTATAAATGCAAAAAATTTATAAAATATATTTTTGTGCAACAGATTTTGAAATTATTTTGTCTTTTTGCTAAAGGAGGAATCTACTAAAAAAATTAGTGTATATAAAATATTATTATAGAAAAAGTTGTTTAAGACAGCAAAAAAATTGTTATTTTCGTAGATGGCCCAACGGACCTTTGTAAAAATGGCTTAATGTTTAAGAATTTACTTGCGATTTTACCATGTTAAAAATACACTTTTCAGGATACATACCATTCCATAGCAAATGTTGGCACGCTCCTATTTGAATTGGGTGATGTCGGTAAGCAATTTTTTGTAAACCGTGATGAATCTGAAGACAGTTTGATAGCAGCTGCTGCAGCCGTGGTGTATGATCCCACCAAAATGATTGATAATGTAAGTTTCAGTTATTGAATTGTTAGTATTTTGTTGCTGGTAAATAATAAAAACCAAACATTTATATGTATAGAGTGATTATAAACCTTTGCAATTGTTCAATATTATGTGTTTCTGATACATCTCTGCCTAGTGAATCTTTCCTGGAGTAGAAATAAGTGTTTGCACTTTCCGTTAAGTTGTAGGTCCTCTATGTCTGTGTTAATTTAAAACGCCCAACACAGGCATAGAGAGAAGATTGCTATGTAAAAAACGAAGGACCCAAAGAAGAAATACATTTTTATTAATTTTGAAGTCTTTTTCGTAATTATTTAGCAAGCATCAATAACAACTAAATTTAATTTCACAGCAACAGTACAGTACTGGTACAATATTATAGGAAATAACAAATATTCATCAAAATATGCTCATTCTGTGTAACTGGAAGAAAAGTGAAGCAAACATGATTTTTTGTTTCTAGTCCCCAGACAAAAATGGAAATCCAAGTGTAAAAGGAGAAATAGAGTGGTACATTACCGTGGAGCAATTTCTGGCATCTGTTTTAAATGCAAAGCCTCTAGTCGATTTTTTCTCGAAGCGCACTTCACTTTCTGACAATATTGGACAGTTTAAAAGTAAACGTTTCACCAGATTACAGAGCTTTCAAGAATCACAAGCTATGAAGGCTTAGAATTTGTGGCCTTGTTTTGAAATGTTTTTCAGGTATTTGTATTAACACATTTTATATTTGGCAAATGTAAATGATCTAGTATATTGTGTTGTCTTGTTGTATGTAAAGGTTTCTGTAATTTTAAGATGCAGTTTGTTGATTAGATTCGTTTATGAAAACCTTACATTGTGTCCTATATATGTTGTTATGTAACTATATACATACCCTTACTGATGAAGAAGAGATAATAATGAAGTATAAGAACTACACATTCCTCTAGCACAAATGGATGAACCAGAAGTGAAGCTTAAGCTTAGAATTTTTATGGTGTCTAACAGATTGAATATATTTTACTAATAGTTTATATCTGAAGTATTTTTGTTCTGTAAAGTTTGTTTATACAGTTTTAGCATTTTATCCATAATTATAGGCCATTGCAAAGATGTATATACATAGAAAGTTTATAATGTATATTTGTAAAGAAGAATAAATTTTTGTTCTGCAATAAATTAAAATGCTTTTTGTACTATTGGTTTCCATTTCTTTGTCTAAAGGAACAACAAACACAAGACCCACAAAAGTAATAACTTTTAAAATCAGAATTGCATGAAGGTTGACCAATATTATTTATGAGATTTATTTACTTGTACAGGAGATTATGCTATATGCAGTTGGTTACAGAAGTCATAGTGTTGTTTTATTTATATAATGTATACGAGGGGTATTATTTAAATAAGGTCCGTTTTTTAATATGAAGATAAATACTGTAAATATCATTAAAATATATTTTTTCCATATTCTACAAACTTTTATTTACTTTTCTACATAATTTTTATTTTTGTTCAAACATTTGTCATACCGATCAACAAGTTTCTGAATTCTGACGTGAAAGAAACCTGCCGCCTGTGAAGAAGCCCAATCCATGATTGCTGTTTTGACTTCTTCGTTGTCGTTGAACCGTTGACCACCAAGGAACTCCTTTAAGTACCTAAACAAGTGAAAATCACTGGGTGCAAGGACTGGACTGTAAGGCGGATGATCCAGTTGTTCCCATCCAAAAGACCTGATTAGATCTTGTGTTTGTGCAGAAACATGTGGCCTTGCATTGTCATGAAGCAACATCACACGGAACACAGTAGGCCACGGCGGAGTTTTCTTAAGGTCACCAATACGCATCAGAATTGATTGTTGTGCCTCTCGGCATAAAATCCACTAACAAAATCCCTTTCCTGTCCCAAAAGTCAGGTGCCATGATCTTTCGTGCCGAAATTGTCTGTTTGGCTTTCACTCTAGTTGACGACGATGTGTGTCGCCATTCCATTGACTGTTGCTTGGAGTCATGTGGGACACCCAAGTCTCATGTCCTGTAGCGATGTGGTCCAACAATTCATCTTGCACTCAAGAATCGAATTACAGATCGTATCTCACAGTCGGCGGGTGACTCAATTTTCTTAAACATTATAAACTTCTATAACTCAGCACATAGACAGACGATACGGTTGCAAATGGCGTCTAAACGCGCGTAAAGCATGCTGGGAGCAGACGCGCAAGCGCACTGCGGCGATCGCTCGTCGTTCTCACTCTTATTCACAAACGGACCTTAATCTATGATAAAATCCATTCTCCTATTTTTCATGCTGGAAAAGACGTCTATGACTTTGTTGTCAAAATTCGGGATAGACTGGACGAACTTCTTTTCTACTGATAGGACCGCCAATGCGTTCAGTCACTAATAGTGGCAAACTACCATCTACGTCACACATGTCATGGCGCTCATAAATTGCTGAAAGTTCACTTTTCAATGTTACACTGTCGTACATAGGATAAGATTTCACAGTTTCATCAAAATATTTTTGTGGAATGCATGCCTACAAGTTTTAAAATTTTGAGAATCGAATAATTTTGCTGCACTTAAGTGATCCCTAAAATAAAATCGGTCGCTAATTTGGCTTAAAATAGTATCACATACTTCCTTTGCAATAACAGCTCTGTTATCTCCAGCTGTCGTTTTTTGTCTTTTCCTTGCAGGTTCTTCATTATTGCGTTCTTGATTGTCATTGTCAGTAGAATTTCTAATTCGATTAATTTGCCGTTAGAATTTTTCAATTGCCTTTTGCAGTTGAGCACTGTCAATCCCGCGCATTTCAACATGTGGAATGATGAAATGAAATATTTTAATCCAGTAGAGAAATTCCGGGCAATTCAAATGTTTCAATAAACCACTTGCTTCACTAATAGTAACTGAATCCATCCCATCTTCGTCAATAATTTTGTCTAAACATTCTTTGAAAGAATCCTGGTGTTCAAATAATGTGTTCACAGTCCGACTTTTGAAAATCCACCGTGTAGGAGCAGCGCGTGTCTTACCACTCATTACGGGTAACTCTGCGTTCCAAATCCAAACATTCCAAACGTTGACTGAGTTTAGGAAACGACTCGCTCGGTGCCCAATTCGCCTGGTATATTGCGTATAGCGAAGATAACCGATAGGCAACCGAATCTTGCTCTACATAGGTACAAATCAGAGCGTTCCCCAGAAAATAGTTTTGAGCGTGTTAGCCGCGCCTGTACTGCGGAAGGAAAATTTGATACCATCGTTAAAATAATGAAATTAAAATAATGCACTGAATTACATGCGAATTTCTTTCTGTGTTTATCTTGGTGGTTGGGTGGGCACGTGCCCTTGTGCCCTTTAGTACAAGCCGCCACTGCGATATTGTACAGAAAAGTGGGACAGACAATTCCAGTAAATGTAAAATAGATACGCCAGAAAAATAGTATATAAAAAGTATAAGATTGGGAACCCCCGAGTGTGCCGGTCGGAGAACCACAGGCGAGTGCATAAATTTTATTACAGAATTCATCAGCATATTAATGGATAGTCGTGTACTGTGATCGGGTGTATTAATTTGTGTTTATTTACCGGAAAAACCTACAAACCAATAATGCCAAAGGTGAAACCCACCATACAGGAATGGATTAAAAACCATCCAGAATTAAGAAGTGAAAATAATAAATTATTTTGTAAAGCATGTTTAAAAACGGTAAGTTTTATTTTAATTCCTAACTGCATCGTATCTTGTCAAGATTTTTATTTTATAGATTCAATGCGATAAAAAATATAATATTATACAACATGTAAAAACAACACTACACCAAGAACGTTTGAAAAACTTGAAAGCTGAATCAATGAAACAGCACACAATTGCACAATCTTTAACTTCATCTTCAACAAACGATGAACAAATGGAGTTTAATTTACATTTGCGCAAAACACTTTTAAAATCTAATATCCCTTTAAAAAAATTACAAAATATTGCATTTAAATCATTCTTGGAAAAATATTGTAAAATGCACATTCCTGATGAAAGCACCCTAAGAAAAAAATATGTAGTTCTTGCGTACAATGAAACCATGCAGAAAAGAAATCATAAACAACAATTATTTATGGTTTAGTGTGGATGAAACCACAGACGCTTGTGGAAGGTATGTTGCTAATTTAATAATACGAGTTCTGAATGAAGACATTCCGACCAAAATTTTTTTGATATGTTCCTACAAAGGAATTGAAGGAAACTAACAATAATACTATATCAAAATTCATTAATGATGGACTGACTAGCTTTTTTTGCCAGAGGCAGTACCAAGTCACAAAACTTTACTGATGCTCTCCGATGCAGCACCTTATATGATAAAAGCTGCCTCTAACATGAAAATTTTCTACGAAAATTTAATACATTGTACATGTTTAGCGCATGGATTGAATCGAATTGCTGAAATAATAAGATTGTAATTTTCTTTGGTAAATGATTTAATTAAAAATGGAAAAAAAGTATTTATAAAAGCTCCTTTACGGGTAC
>JABXWE010006692.1:0-29386 GCA_014611495.1 Limonius californicus
GCTCTGTAATTGTCACTTCCTGATAAAATGTCAAGAATATACAGGCTTATATCCCATAAAATCAGGAATTTCACAAGGCAGTGTGTTGGGACTAATGTTATACTTAATATTTACAGCGGATCTTGCTGCATCAAGGTTTACAACGGTCATATATTAACCCTATAGTAGCACTAAAAATCTTCAAATTAAGCTAAACAAACTAGAAGATTGGATTAAACAACACATTTAGATAAATATAAAAAAATCCATCCACCTCACATTCACCTTAATGAACATCTACCACAAAGTGCAGATGTGAAAAGTACGTTGGTTTGTACCTGGACAGAAGATAACAACAAAGAAAATCTTCGCTACAAGTAAGTAAGCAACTGGGAAGTTTTGCATGATGTACTGGTTCATGGGTAAGAAATATCAAATTTCAAACCAAAATATTTTTTATCTACTAATCAATACTAGTTTAAGTATAGACTTATAGTGTATTATTCTGGGGGTCAACTGAGAACTCCTGCAAAATCTTACCTTATTACAGAACAAGGTCTTGAGAATTATGGTCAGTGCTCCATCCTGTCATACAGAGATGCCTTTGATTCAAGAAGACATCAAAAGTGTTAATGCAAAGGATTATGACAGAACAGCCGAACATCCTCCATAACTATTGATGTATATGGATAACAAAAGGAGGTTGAAGCGTTTAAAGCCTTTCATCTAACAACATCGTTTATGTCAGGTTTGTATACTCAGTGTTAGCGTTATGTAACTATAAAAACTAGAGTTTATGTTTTAAAGAATATACTTCATTGACATCTTCACATGTCACATATTTAAGTTGTGAGAACAATTACCTCTTGTGTAATTGCACAGATTGTAAGATATACAGTAATTTACAAAAAACTATTTGAATAGACAAGAATGAGTAAATATTCCAAAAACAAACGATCATTAATTTTTTGATTGCAAGCTCTTTGTAGGAAAAAAAAACAGCAGATACATTAGAGTAAAAAATTATTTCCAACTGTTCAGGAACGCAAAAATGTTAAATTCAATCTATTGATGCAAACAGTCTGTAATACCTAGTATTACACCTGTGTGAAAAACTGACCTCTCCATATGATTACTTCAACACATAAATAGGAATATAACGTATGAAATTTTATAAAGAACAAGTTCCGTGGTTAGAAGGTAGAGATGAAAAAGAAATATTTGTTGCTCCACTATGTTTTTTCTAATTTAAAAATAAAATGTATTTTTTGTCAAGTACTAAATACAAATTCAATCTATTGGTCATTGTACTCATTCAAGGTGGACAAGTCTAGTGTAGACTAAATACAAGTAGGTAGCAAGGTGATTTCTTAATTAGATAAAGTATAATTTTGCCCTTCATATGACGCAGAATTAATAGAAAAAAGTCTAAGTCAGTCAAAGTTAAATCAACCTTTCAGCTTTAAATTGTGATTATGCTCGTAATATTTTTAATTCTAAACAATTGCCGTAATTGGTGCTTACAAAAGGCATCTTTTACAGGATTTTAGTAGTTTCGATCCAAAAATTACTTCATATATTAGTCATTGATCGCTACTAGCACATTTCCAACTTGTCACTTTGATAGCAATTTTGGAAGGCTGATTACACTGCTAAACACACACTTTGAGACATGGAACTTTTTAGGTGCTTCTGATGTATTTCGGCACCCTAAAAACGAATTTCAAAACAGAATTAGCCTACCACCCACGAATTTTTAGTAACAAGCACATATATTTTGCAATTATGCAACATATGCACATTGCGTCACTTTGTGTAATGTATCAGCAGTGACGAATATACCGTGATAAGACAAGTTCATTCCTGTCTATTACATGCAAGAAATACGCACCAAATCAGATATTGTGCATCAGTAGGCATTTACCAGCGTATGAAGTTACTGCATTTCCTATGTCGTGCCGCGAAACTTCGTTGCTAACGTGTTTGTGTTCTACATAATTGATTTATGTTTATTACTGTATTGTGATTGACTGTGAATTAACAAGCAAGTACAATGCCTAGACAGTGTGTAAATAATGTCCACAGTTTTTGTTATGTGTGTGGGGAACTAACTTTTAAATCGCAAAAGCGTACTTCCACCCCACTTGTACGAAGAGCCTACGAACTTTATTTCGGAGTTAAAGTAGAAGATCAAGATAAGTCATGAGCTCCTCACACATGTTGTAAGACTTGTGTTACATTGTTAACAGGTTGGTTGAAAGGCACAAAACATAAAATGCGCGTTGCAGTACCAATGGTGTGGAGAGAACAGAAAGACCATGCCACAGATTGTTACTTTTGCCTCACTAATATACTGGGCATCGGATCGAAGTCCAAGCAGTATCCAAATTTACCATCAGCTTTACGGCCCGTCGAACATAGTGAAGATCTTCCTATCCCAAATCCACCAGAATCTTAGAGTTTGGACGAAGAAGAACCTGAAAGCACCAATGTTCCAACTGATGATATGCAATTCGCACAGGAAAGCGACTATGATTCACTATTTCAAGCACCAGAATGTTCAACAAAACCACATCTGATTTCACAAGCTGAACTGATTGATTTAGTTCGAGATTTAAGACTAGCAAAATCACAGTCAGAATTTCTAGCACCGAGATTAAAAGGATGGAATCTCCTCGAAGGTAACGTACATATAACTCACTTCCGAAAACGTCAAAAAGGACCTACACATTTTTTCGCTCAAGAAGGAACTTTGGCATACTGGATGTTGACAACTTATTTCACGCATTAGGACAGAAACATGAACCAAGTAATTGGCGTCTATTTATAGATTCTTCAAAACTTAGCTTAAAAGCAGTTTTGCTTCACAACGGCGATAAATATCCTACTGTACCTATAGCTCATGCCATTCATATGAAGGGATCATATGAGAATATGCGATATCTCCTAGAACACATCCGGTATAATGACTATGAGTGGCCAATCCGTGGAGACCTAAAAGTGATAACGCTTCTTCTTGGACTTCAGCTGGGGTATACAAAATACCGTTGTTTCCTGTATGAATGGGACAGCCGTGCACGAGATCGTCACTATATACAGAAGGAATGGCCACTACGTCAAAAATAACTCAGAGTCAAAAAAATATTACCAACGAACCACTGGTTGATCCTAAAAACGTATTTCTACCACCACTGCATATTAAATTGGGCTTAATGAAGAATTTCGTTAAAACACTAGATCGGAACAGAAGAGGATTCTTGTATCTGAAACAGACATTTCCGAGAGTCAGTAAGGCAGAAATTAAAGAGGGTATATTTGTGGGACCACAAATACGAGAAGTAATGAAAGATGGCGAATTTGACAACTTGCTGAATCAAGTTGAGCTAAGGGCATGGAGAGCTTTTACAACAGTTGTGACTAATTTTCTTAGTAATGTCAAAGCTGAAAATTACAAAGATCTTGTGACTGAATTACTTAGTGCATACAGAGAAATGGGATGTAACATGTCTTCAAAAATTCACTTTTCGGATGCTCATCCCGATTTCTTTCTGGCAAATTTGGGTGCCGTAAGCGAAGAACATGGAGAACTGTTCCACCAAGACGTTGCAACCATGGAAAAGCGATACCAAGGCAAATGGAGTTCTAGACATTAAGAACATACCGATATTGAAATATTTCCGTATAACGCACAACACTTCATAGCAAATAAAGTGTGAGTGATAGAGAAAATCCAAGGTCATTTTCTGCTTTCTGGTGAAATTTTACATAACATACGCCATGTTTCATCCATGTCACGAAAAAAAAGTTGATTTTTGTTTACCAGTGTTATTAGAAAAATTTATTTGCCAAGTATATTTGTTTGGAAATTACAATTAAGTAACAGGTTGATTGTCATAACTCATTTACACTACGTTAACGGTAAAGTGGCCACCTTTTTTTTGTAGTAGCTGAGTATATAAGAAAGTGTCATATGATATAGGTAGATGCTGTAGTTATCAAATGAAACTAGTAAATCCTGAACGCATTGTAAAATTATTCTGTAACATTGAGAGTACAATAAATAAAATAGAAACTTTACAAGTGAATACATTTCCCGTATTTTTTTTTATGAATTTCATATCTTTATATGTAAATAGTTGAGTTTATCCACTTTTAACATGAGTACCTTTTCTTGGGTATTTATATTTTTGAATACTGAATAAGATTATTTTGTCATAATAAGAAAAATTAATAGGACAGAAGATATTGTAGAAAGCGGGGACTGCCCAAAACGCCGAATCAATATTTCGTCGAAAACGCGGACTCCCATTCTGCCGGCCATGTCCAAAACGCCGAATGATGTTGATGACCACACCGCCGACTGGAAACACCGAATGATGTTGATGACCACACCGCCGATTGGTGTCCAAAACGCCGAACGGTGGTAAACGACGTTATATCGTTCGTGAACCTGGGTTCGGTGCCGAATACGAATCTGAATTTGTATTTGACCCAAAACGCCGACTGCACATCAATTCGGCGTTTTGGTCATTCGGCAAAATATCCACGAACGCACCCGTACGGTCTGTTCAAAGCGCCGACCACCACCCAAGTCGGAGCTTTGGTCAGTAGGCCACTACCCATAAAAAAATTAAACAAAATCGTTAGAATCGACTTTGGTTTATAAATGTTTCAAAATTAGACGTTTCTTTTTTTTAATTTAATATTTATCAGATAATTTCTGTTTTGAACGTAGGTACATTTTTGGTATGACATTTTTTAAACAACTTGTATATGTTACATACAGGGTGTATTAAAAATGGCGAATAATATTTACACCACGCACTTCTACGTTCAAAACCAAGCAAAAAACTCTAGTACCAATTTGGTCTTAGACGATGAGTTTTTAAATTATTAGCAATTGACAGTTTTTTAATTTGGCAACGCTGCTCAATTTAAACCTAAGCGGACGCATGCGTTTAGTTACCTTTGATCATATATTGTAATTCCAATTTTAAATAAACTGAGTACCAACGACATACATGCAGCTATCTACTTAATTTAAATATTAAAAATTCAAAAATTACTCCAGCTTATAATGCAGTGTTGCAATGGCTTCGAGAATTACAAATAGCAAAGATATTGTATTGTTAAATACTAAATTATACGTAAACTGATTACCAAAATGATAAAAAACAGTACCTGATCCTCCCACGTGCGATACCACTGAGTACATATTAAAACCAAACTAGGCATTAAACTGCAGCCTTGATGAGGGATAGGTACGTTGGGTTAAATCTTCCAATTTTGGTCTGAGAAATGTATGGTACCGTTTTGTATAGACCTTCTAGAGACACCTTGTATAAAGGGCAAACCACCGGATTAAAATGCAAGACAAAAGATTTAAAAAAATGTATGTGTTTCTAAAATAAAAGACCAACGTTGTATTAAGCAGCAACTTCTTATGTGCTGGAGTATGAATGGAATATTATACAGTATGTAACTAAAAAGCATGTCCAAACTTTGGAAGCTAGTTCTCCACACTGAAACAAGAAAAAAGAAATATGCGTTGGTATAGTCTCCTAAAGTGAGACTTGGCCGATCACTTTTCTGCATACAATAATTATGGTAATAGTTGGACCAATCTTATGAAAATTTTATGTGTATACATTACTCATCAAGGTTGTAGGTTAGAGCCTAATTTCGTTTTAATAAGTGTACCTACCAGAGGCGTCTCAAGTGGAAGGATCAGGTACTGTTTTCTACACAATATTTTGTTTCCCTTAATTCTAACAAAATTATCTTAGTCGGTATCATAGAGCAATAAAGATATCTTTATTGCTCTATGTGGGTATGCAAAAATACACAAAGAAGGTACTCTTGTTAAAATCTTATATCCCCAACCATTTTTGAGATAATTTAGTGCTTATGTAAAATGAATGCCATGAAAATTTGTTAACTTCATGCTATGTGGATTCAATTCGCAGCATATATTCAGGACAAGACAATAAAGCTCATATAAACATTTTTGTCTACGTTTAGTTTACAAGGTACAACCCAACGAATGTTTTATCTTAACATAATCCTATTTATTGATGCTAAATGGGCTGTAATGTTCATATTAGCTTTTTTTATTGTGTTGTACTGAATCTATGTTGCGAACTTAATCCACATAGTAAGAAGTTCCCAAATTTTCATGAAAATTATCTCAAAAATAGTTGGGTTTATAGACTTTTAACAAGAGCGTCATTTTTGGGTAGTTTTGCACGCCGCATAAGATTATTTTGTTAAAAATAAAAAATCTAAATTATATAAAATATATTGTAGAAAACAGTACCCGATCCTCTTACTCAACAAAACTCTGGTGTCCATATTAAAATGAAATAGGCACTAATCCGTACCCTTGATGAATAACGCCTGCATATAAAATTTCAAGACATTGGTACAACTATTACTATAATTATATATAGGAAAGTGATCGGACAAGTCCCACTTTTGAAGGCTGTGACTTTGTAACGAAACATATTTTGACCCACATTCACATAATTTTTTTCTTGTTTTAGTGTGGGAAAACTCGCTCCCAAAGTTTGGACAAGCATTTTAGTTATACCCTACATGGAAAGAATACAGTTCCAGTAGATCTACTTGCAAATCCAGTAGAATATTAAGAAAAGAACATTTTTTTAATAAAAACTGAGCTTTTTTATTTCTAGAGCTTCCATACGTTTAGAGAAATAATATACACCATATTTAAAAAAAAACACTAACAGACAACAGAGGCATGGTATTGCCGATCTTATTATCATTATTAGTTCAAATGACTGGTATTTCAAATATATTATGTAATATTGACTTTTTATTGCACCTTACAATTATAAATAAAACGGTAATTAAAGAAAAGCCAGAAAATGTTAATATTTTTATTTTAAATTTACATAGGATATAAAATTGCCAATTTATTTTATGAACAAGATTAGTAGTTTTTTTTATTAGAATTAAGTGACCACATATTGCGCAATTACCTGTAAATTTTCATGCAAGCGTTAAATTTGAACCATTAATAAGAAGTTTGACCCACATAAGCTAGCAATCGCAAAATTGTTACACATTCACAAATATATTTATACATACTTTAACCGAAATAAAATTACACATATTTGAACTAGACAGGTGCTCTTATACCCTCAAAGCTACTGGCGTAACTTTTCAACAATATCACAGAAACGCATTTCCATCGGTGCCCACAATTTCATACTAGCATACACTTCAACATTACGTATCGTAGCTCCAAAGTAACCTAAAAAAGTCTGGGTTAAGAAAAGGGCATGAATAAAGAAATTGTTAGGCTACTTCTGGATTTCAAATTATGGTATTGTGCAATAGCATGCAACAGAAGTCTTTCAAAACTGGTCACGGGCGTAGAATAAAACACTCCTTGTGGGTCAAGCATAAAGTAATTAATTAGATCATCTTCCATTGTCTGAATCATTTCCATGGGTAATTGTTTCTTTATTTTCATAGCTCGTTTAATTTTTGAGGAAATTCGTGACAACGGCTCATCAGGTTTGGGTACATTTTGAGGCACAGCCTGTTTAGGCACTGGCTCGATCAGTTTTGCCTGTTCTTCTTCAGGCAAGGCAGTGAACTCGTTCCAGAATTTTAAAGCATCTTTATCTTCCATTAAACGTGAAAAGGGGCTCTTGTAATCATCCATTAGCTTTACCAAGTACAAATCATCTTCGTCTTCTTCAGAAAGCGTTTGTAAATCTGAACCTAAATAATTACGACAAATAAATGTTGCACTGGGGATACTTTACAGAAAATCTTAATAAAATTAATGTAAATATTTACGGTTCCTAAATCGTCTTTGCTTCTTCTTGCCAGAATTTCTTTTAAGACGACCAATTTCCTCACATAGAGGTAATCTTATAGTATGCGCCACAGGGCCTACTTGTTCATTGTGCAAAGATTCTACATCGCTAGTAGATGTACTTGCTAAACTAAATACAAATTATCTAAGATTTGGGTTCATACTACAGCTGTGCGAGCACAATTTTGAAATACTTACTGCAAAGACTCGGTATCGGAACCATTGGTAGAATTAGGGTAATCATAATTTTGCTGCTTCCTGCTAATGACGGTCATTTTCTATTTCAATATTGTCTTAAAACATTCAAGTCAATTATCAAAGATTGTGCAACAACTCACAGCTTCTTGTACTGTTTACAAGTAAATCGTCACGCTGTAACAATATTAAATGGGTTTTTTAAAATGAAGTATTTGATGTAATTTGTATTTACTTACATTACACAGTTACACTGGGATAAAATTTGTAAAAAATCTAAATAAATGGTATTCAAATATAATTACGTCACATTATAACATTTAACACACAAGGCCACCTACTTTGTTATTGTAGTAAATGACAATCAGTTGTACCAGTATACAATTATTATCTACCAACACTTAAAGTAGAATATCGCTACCATACGGGAGCTTCCCGCGGTTAACATAATTTCAAATGTATAATTAAATATTGTTTAGACTAGATTTTTTAAACTGAAACTTCTTCAAAATACAATTAATAGGACTTATATCTAAACCTTTATGAAGCATGATAATAGCTAACATGTGAGCTTATTATGTCAAGAATGGAGTGTTATTAATGGTTATTAATTTCGTGTACGGTATTTGTATGATATCGGGTAAACTTTTGAAGTAAAAAGTTTTATTCCTGTATAAGGCTTTGAGGGGCAGACCATCCTTTACTAGTTACTTGTGAGATCTTCACGTAAGAACCCGGTAAAAACCTACCAGAAGGACATCCTCAAGATGGTATTTCCAAAGGGCACTTATTGTACAGAAAATTCAAAGAATAGAGACTGAGGAGAATTCTGAGACATACCCTTTGCTTCAAGAAGAAGCTGTTGTGTACTGAACAAAAGTCGAAAAAGGCTTTTGCTTGGGCACAAGTACTTACTTCAAGCTGGTACCTACCTAGAGAATACAAGATACAACACAGGGAAGTGCGACAACTGAGGGTAATAAGCCTACAACTTAGGTTACTGCTTTCTCAATTTGAGGCAACCATCAGCAAGCAACATTCCATCGGAAGTTAAATTGGTTTCCAAGATATATTGCCTTATAAACCCATATACCCAAACTTTGATTTCTTGAAGGCGACTAATCTGAGCTGGACTAAAGAAGCCCGAGCCCCGGGCGAAGAAGGCTAAATTCTTAGCGGAGAATCAATAATCACTATACGTTATGGACTTTGATGAGCTCTTCTCATACAAACCAATCCGAAGCACTACATTGCAACCTTTGGTGTCTTCAGCCGGCGGTTGTAAGTTGAGCAAATAAATTTAGCTTTTATACAGGAACTGTGGTGTTATCAAGCTTCAGATATGGGCTGTTACAGGGGTAGGTAATGAAAAATAGAAAAAAGGTTAAAGAGGTCGGTGGCCTTTTCTTGATACTTTCTCTAGGACTCATTAGATCTATCATCTTTGCAAGGACTAAGTGATCTTGTGGTATACTGTAAGAATCACAGTAAAGACTGCCTTCTTTGATGCGGTACCTATGCTTACTCCACTGTCTGTGAGAGAACAATGTAAGAGTAAAGAGGCACCAATCTGATGAAATACTTTTTATCCATAACCTGGTGTTCTAGAGGTAACCAACTAATGTTATTTAGCGAAGAAAGGGAGTAATTGATATTACACGTTCTTCACCAGATCTTTTACAGAGAACCAAAAGCGCGGAGACATCTAATGAAAATTCTCTATTTGACCATCGATACTTTGTTTTGACACAAAGGTTACAGGATTTCAGCGAAAACCACCTGGGACTTCCATGCACAATTCTTTGGGGGGTCGAATGGTAACTGTACCTGCAAGGGTGACTAATACAGTGGATGACGAGTTAGTTGCAAATGTGTTTTAATAACTTGTCATAAAGTAATGACGAAAACTGTGCCTTAATAAAGACAATCAATATATTTTTATTTAAAGAAAAGTAAGCTGAGTAATTATTCAGTCATTCTTTTGTAAGATTTTAAGAAAAGTTTTCAATTTCTCTTGTATATTTGGTTCGGTTCTCCTAAAGAATCAAGAACTTCCACCAGTGCAAAGTAGGCACCAGAATAAAATAACTTGACTTGCCATAATCTGTCAGAACAGAGGACCATTTTGCGGTGGTGAAGAACCACTTCTACCAAAGGTGACTATCTCGGACTGGCAGTGGACTTACAGGAGGCAATTTCTAATTCTCGGAATCAGAGATGATGTCAAGAATTAAGTGACACTACGGAATATTAGTGTCGTGAACGATGCCTGTAGGGCATTGGGCAACATTCTACAGTATGAAACCCTACTCCAGTATAAAATTGTAAGGGAACAGACCATCCTTTCTTAGTTACTCGTGAAATCTTCATGTAAGAACCCGGTAAAACTTAGCGGAAGGCCGTTCTCAAGATGATATTTACAAAAATAAGGTCGTCGTTATTGCAATGGAACCCCAAAGGAGATTGCGGGATGTTCTGAAAAATACCCTCCGTCAGTAAAGAAGCAACTGTCGCGAGGTCAACGAAAAACGAAAAAGTCCTTCGCTATGGCACAAGTACCGACTTCGAAGCCGGACAACTCAGGCGTCGGTAAGATACAATCCAGGAAAGCGCAGTACCTTAGAATAAACCTACAACTCCGATTATTGCTTCTTCAACATTGTCCTCGTATAGGCAGAAATCGGTAGAAGTTAAATTGGTTTGAAGAGGTATCTCCCATGAACCCAGATCACCCATTTATGTTATGGTCGTGGTTGATCTCCAATGAACTGGAAGAGAGAATCAGGAAAGCGGTCACAGAGGGCGTCCCAGAGGAAGAATCTGTCCCCTGCTTCTCTGATGCTACATTGGCACAGAAAGTTCTAGAAAATACCTATAGGTACCTATAACATTAGTAAGTAGTAGCTCTTGAAGCTGATTCCGTATCCCTATTTTTTAGAAAGGACTGATCTGCGTATTGTAGACTACAGTGGCTCCCGGGGCCTGTATTGGATATCGAGACCGTTAAATGGTTGGGGCGACATAATACTGATTTCAGGGCTTATGACCGAAACCAACACGATTTCCCCAAACAGTCCAGGTTACTTCTAGACGTGTACGAATCTACAGCTGCTGCGCTAAAGGAATACAGGATTACTTCCTTTTACGGTTGGAATCGAGTTACTGGAAAATTATTTAGTTACATATTTTCTTCACCTTAGCAAATCTCTTACACAGAATCTGATGATGGAACGCAGCTAATGTGGTTTCTGTACCTGATCATTAACATATTGTCTTTACACTTGTATTACTGGCAGGTTAACTTATAGGGTACAGGAATCCGCTGGAAATGGAATTCCTAGGGTGAATCCCCTAGGGGTTGCTTAAAGACTGTACTTGAAAGGGTAATTGAAAACTGATACAATAGATTTCGATGTAGTTGCAGTAGTTGATTGATTCGGTCATAGATAAAGCTACAGTACTCTATGAAGGGTAGTTGTACATGCATACATACGTTTTGCTAGATGTGAATTTGACAGTGCTTCATCGTTTACAAACCGTTCTACCAGTCTTTTCTGTGTGTGCAATAGGAAAGATCTGGCTTCCTATTTGAAGGAGTCTGCAGTATATGTTGGTCGTCCTATTTTAGGAATAAAAACCGCTGGTATTGTTCGGGACATCTAAATGTACCCGAGAGCTAAGCAGGTGCGTATTACACAGTGGCCGGATGAGGGTTTTCAATCCTTCTCAAAGAAATATCGGAAACACCGTTCGCCCCCCCCCCTGGACTCTTGTATTGGTCAAACGTAGATGTCCCATCTAAGGCGATATAACCTTACCATCCTCAAAGCCATGCGTTACTGGTCGTCAAAGTGGTAGTACGGGAAGGCCTAAGGAAAGCTGACTCTTATTTCCGTAAACAGATTCAGGGAAGTGAATCTACCAGAGGGAAGTCTCGACATTCTCAATATGGAATAGTTAAATTTTGAAGAGCTTTTCGTAAAATCGCGAATTCAGTAGCAGCCTTTCTATGCCCGCACGTTACTCTTTCTAATGCGAGTTCAATTTTTATAGGAACCCTGGGACTAATTATAACTATTATAGCCCTCCCTCTGTATATTACAATATTCTGAGCGGTCTCTCTATATGGCTCCCAGTTGGTCAACCTAATACGATTTCCACATTAGCTTTCGGTCTGCCGAGGGAGTTAGGTTAAGTGTAAGTCTGATATGACGATGATCCAAAAGTAAAGGTTTACGTAGAGCATGCTAATTTGTCATCTTCGGAACTACATATTATATTGAACCCAATGCAATTGCCTTTAAGTAACAACATTCAGCGAATTTTTTGATTCAGAATCCCCAAATCGGTAGTTTATAGATAATGTAGAAGACTGTAGCTTTAGCATTGATGCCAGCAGGTATGGTGCGCGTTGGTATCGTATTATATAATTAGAGGCAAACGTTTGAACCTGCGATAATGTATTAGTTCTTACAACTCGGTTGAAAGTGCCGGAGTGGGAACGACACAGGAAAGATAAACAGAAGCGAGTATGAACGAGGTGTCTGGTGGGAACCTCTAATTGCATCAAAGGAGAGGGAGGCTTCGGAAAAACAGCTCTCTTGTATGGGTCTAATAGGTAAAGAGATGAATAAATGCTTCTTTCCGCGAGTAAATAAGAAATAAAAGTAACATTTTAAGAGAACTTGGTCAACGCTAATACAATGGAAATTGCCCAGTATGCCAAGTGCGTCGTTCGTGACCCTTCATCCTGGGCCATTCAGCTCTTAGTACGATGTTTCTACCTTAGGTTGGAGAGTGTTTATCCCCTTCTTTTTAGATCTACTGAGTTCGGTATCAACGGGGCCATAATGTGTTGGGTGCGAACAAAAAACACATCATCACCTATCTCCGAAGGTAATGATACTCACTGGTTTTGAATTAAAAGTGCAGTGTCTACCGTTTAAACTCCTGGGAGTTTCTTTTTCGAATAGCTAAAACTCGAATGTAATAAAGTGATACGAAGAAAACTGTTCCCTAACAAATTCAACATCAAAGAAAATGGTCTCGCAGTGGGATTCAATTCCAAATCGCCTTAGTGTGGTAACAAGATGTGTCTGAACAAAGCAACGACAACCGATTTCGAACCTTAAGGCCTTACCAGAAATGGTAAATGTAGTGCACGCGTGCTATATTTATCAAATTGTCTTGTGTGGGTTGGTTATGTTTTGTCTTTATTTACTTAGTTACCGTAATTTACTGTTTTTGTATCCACACGAATAAATCTGTCTCTCCAATTCAGTCGTTTTATTCAAAGATATTTGGTGTTCGGACTTCCAATTAGGTCCTTGCACCATAGTACAAATCGATTTTACGTCAAGGCAGTCAAATTGGACGTCTCAGATTTCCGTGGGGTAAGTACCTATACCTCATTTGTGTAGGAGGCTCTTAGTCTGTTACTGAAGATACTGTCTTAGGACCTTAGCAACACCAAATTTATAACATAGATATATTATTTTACTAAATGAATACGGGATGGTTGGCCGTTGGCTTCCTCTGTAACTCATAAAAAAAACTTCAAAACTGCGAGGAACCATGAGATTTTTCTGACACTTTTATGGAAGAGTTGGAGGTTCTAATTAATAACATGCGAGACATAAAGAGCTGGCGCAGCTCTAGATTTTATTCCGATGGTCTGGGGAGTACCCAATATAATTTTGTACTTTCACGCACACAAATCTCGTACGCAGAACTCATCACATTAATATCTATTTTCTTTAAAGCTCGGAAACGCTGGATGATATGCACATCAGGGACACTATACTGAAAGCAACATGTCTAACAATCAAGGAAATATGTGGAAACTGCGCTTCACAACCAAGACTGCATACTTAATTGCAAACGTGCTGCTACATAAATGGCATTCAATATCGTCTCCTACAACTCGATGTGTATATGGCTACAGAGGCGGGGGATTCACGGCCGATCTGGAGACATTAGTAGGATACTCAGCACTACCAATATCGTAAAATCGAATGCACCGCTGGCAACCTGGAGAGTGAAACAAGAAAAACTACAGAAGTATGAGGATTACAATCTAGGATACTGACAGCTGCCAGCAGGACAACATCTTGACATTGCGCTGGATACCTAAATATAGTAGGTTTTATGGAAATCAATTAGAGTTCTCTAATAGAGTCTCTTGAACATTTGCAGGGACCCGTGTTAGTTGTGACATTGCTTTAAACTCAATGTACGCCATTATGGAGGGAAAGTTGAGAAACCATGAACTACGCATGCTGGTGTACAGCACTTGTCATCCGTTCAGGATCTTAGGGTTCTCATTTTCAAAAGCTGAAGATATTTGAAAAGATCCACGATGTCAAATTTGGCTTTTATCAGAAAGACTACTCTGTTATAGTTAAGCTTCACCACTAACAAGATGCATAATGCGCAGCACAATGTTTCACCTCTTGGGGCCCTCTGCAAAACAGAAATAAGTACTCGCCCACTTAGAAATTTAAAGTATTCTTTGTAATTATATGAAGACCGGGTTACAACTTTGATACCTACCTGATTCAAGCAGTTGTCCATAATGTACATATCCAGTTAATTTATATTAAAATATGCGTAAACACTGTACAAAGCAAGTATATTTTTTTTACAATAATAAATGTACAGTGCGATAGTAATTCAAATCAGCCATAGCTATTATATCTAAGTATCGATTAACAAGTATTTATATAATTTATATTTAAACGTAATTACTGCACATCTATATATCACAAGTTAGTTACGTGGTGTAATGGTACTAAAATCACATATTGTCGGGTATTTGATGAATACTTTAGGAAAAGTTATTATTTTAGTTATTTAGTCGTTTCAAAATATTGTGGTAAAAGTATAGCAGATGTTCATTTACAAAATTAACTAAATTAAGACTTTTATATACTACTCTCCTGTCATTGTAAGATTTTTCTGAACGCATATTTGAGCCGATTATTAATAACTTATTTTTCAAAATATACATCTGCTAGGGACATTTAAAATAATAAAATACCATATTCAGATGAAATTAATGGTAACTGTACACACCAATATATCTCTATTATGAATCCAACATTAAATATTTTCAATCCACTTATAGTACCCACTTCACAGTGTTTGATCTACTGATAAAATACTTGCACTAGCCTGCACAGATGTTGTATAACTAGGTCGACATTACAAACTAAGACTTTAAAAATTAAATACAATACTTCATAACAATGTGCTTTATAAACTTTCCTTGTGTTAAAAACCTGAAACGTATAATAAGTGTGTACGAATTACATAAAACTACTATTACAAAAAACTGACTTACTGTGAGTGTAATTCTGAAGCATGCTAAGGCAAACTATTTGCTAATGAAAGGATTATAATCTCCTGCAAGTCCGACCATCTTTATACTAAGATCCCACAGTTTCTTCGCATCTTCCGCATTTTTTGCCTTAGAACTGGGTTCTTTAACTTTACACTCAT
The DNA here is from genome assembly GCA_014611495.1 of Limonius californicus. Lineage (NCBI taxonomy): Eukaryota > Metazoa > Arthropoda > Insecta > Coleoptera > Elateridae > Limonius > Limonius californicus. The sequence goes on from JABXWE010006692.1 coordinate 15,524, forward strand.
CATAATATAGACCCGTTTCTTTCCCAGCTTTCTCGTCTACTGAACAGTAAATTGTTGTCTGAGCTCCTTGTTCAGGTGTTTTCTTGAAGTATTTGTTAACATTTCGGTCCATCCATTCGAGTCCCTTACAGAAGGTATCATCAAGATGCCTTCCCAAGTCAGTATCAATAACACCTGGATGAAGACTGTACGTAGTGATACCGTCGATATTGGCAGCTACATTATTAGGCAAGAATAATTTTGGGTGAAATTTGATTAACATTAAGTATACTACCTTCGATTTGACGAGCTAATTCCTTGGTAAACAGAATGTTAGCAACTTTGCTTTGAAAGTATGCTTGCATAGCGCTGTAAGGTCGCTGTTCCCAGTTTAAGTCTTCAAAATTCATATTGCCACTTAAAACTAAAAAAATAAAATAATGGAAACATCCATATTTTGGAAATATCTACATATTTTAAAGTATTAAAGGCTCAAACCTTTATGGTTTATGGAAACCCCTTTGCCTGAGATAAACTTTGAAATACACGTTTTTCATCAAGACAGCATTGGAAGTCTAATTAGATAAAAAATTTCGACTTCCACCGTAAACTTGCTGAAGAGCATATCTTCAGAAGTTTACCTCAGCCGAAATTAATTTACATAATTTAATTTTAGTAGATATCCTACTGAAGATGGAATTGTAATTGCCAAAATGCTTACTTAGGTTTCTGAATAGTGTGGTAGTAAACCACCCTCTCCGTTCAAGCCAATTAATACTAATTCCTATGTGTATTCTATTCTCACATGTATGTGCTTTTGAAGAAACATTAACAATGCGGGCAGGAGCACTTTTAATAATCCTAGGAAGTAGCAGTAAAGTAAATAAAAAGTGGCCTAGGTGGTTTGTTCCAAATTGCGTTTCAAAACCATCTTCGGTTCGACTTTCCGGACAAACCATGACTCCAGCATTATTGACAAGAAGATTGATATGTTCTTCATTTTCTAGCAATTTTTCAGCGCAATTCCTAATAGAAGACAAGCTAGTAAGATCTAATTTAACAACAACAATAGTGCCAAGATTCTCTTCTGCTTCGCATGCCTTCTTTATATCTGCAGCAGCTTGTTCACCTTTTTCCACGGTCCTACATGCCATGATAACTCGAGCGCCTAAAAATACACAAGAATAAAATTGAATTGGTTTAGTAGATCTAATTTACCCCTTTTATAGAAGTCTTGAACAGTAACTTTGCCAATTCCAGTGTTTGAACCAGTCACTACCGCCGTTTTTCCATCTAACCGAGCGGTAGATGTACATTTTGCGTTACAGAACACCATCGTAAGAAATTGTTTATCACCAGAATGACAAGAAATGTTACGAATAAATGATTACAGCTTGTTAATAAATGCTATGTCATAGATATCGCACAATTAATAGTACCTACAACTAACTGCGTGAAAAGACACGCTGTTTCGCGTTTATATCTGGAACCATACCGTGAGAGTTTACGCAATGGTTAACTACTTCAACCAGATCGATGTATGACGCAAACTTCCGTGACTAGGTAGTTTTAGAGTAAAATAATAATTGTGTAGATATCCACCAATTAAATAACATTTACCAACGTGCGATAGTAGAGAAACGAATCTTCTATTTCATAGTAATGTGTGTTTCCAGTAAATTTTAAAATTCGTTTCAAAACAGAGAAAGATGCGAAAATAATTTTTTAACTTGTTTACGGTATATATATTTACTCAGTTATAAAATTATTACAAAAACGAGAATTATATGTGAAATAATTTTCTACAATATTATCTACTAACATATATAGTTAAAAATAATAACTAAAATAGTTCTACAATAGAATTTAGGATTGCAATGACATTCAAAAAAGATTGTAATGACGTAATCATTATATTTCTGGCAATAGCAAAATAAACAGCATTATTAAAATTATAAAACGTTTTATAACGTCTTGATCAGTAGTATTCAACCTTGGGTACGCGTACTCCGGGATATGCCAAGACATTTTAAGGAGTACGTAAAATGTTATATATAGTTCATGAATTATCAGAGCTACAGGAAACCATTTCTTTCCAACACACTGGTAGAGTGGCATTCAACCGGCGGCGGTACGTCAAGACATTTTAGGGAGTACGTAAAATTTACTACATATAGTTCATGAATAATCAGAGCTACAGGAAACCATTTATTTCCAACAGACTGGTAGAGTAGTATTCGAACGGGGGTACGCTAAGACATTTTAGGGAGTACGTTAAATTTAATACATAGTTCATGAATGATCAGGGCTACAGGAAACCATTTCTTTCCAACAGACTGGTAGAATGGTATTCAAACGGGGGTGCGCTAAGACATTTTAGGGAGTACGTAAAAGTTTATACATAGTTTATGAATGATCAGAGCTACAGGAAACAATCTCTTTCCACCAGAATGGTAGAGTGGTATTCAAACGGGGGTACGCTAAGACATTTTAGGGAGTACGTAAAATTTACTACATATAGTTCATGAATAATCAGAGCTACAGGAAACCATTTATTTCCAACAGACTGGTAGAGTAGTATTCGAACGGGGGTACGCTAAGACGTTTTAGGGAGTACGTTAAATTTAATACATAATTCACGAATGATCAGGGTTACAGGAAACCATTTCGCTCCAAAAGACTGCTAGAGTGGTATTCAAACGGGAGTACGCCAAGACATTTTAGGGAGTACATAAAATTTTATACATAGTTCATGAATGATCAGAGCTACAGAAAACCATTTCTTTCCAGAGCGAACTTGTATTGTTTTCTATTTCTAACGTTCCCTACTAAGTAGCAAAGGAATCTAGGAAAAATAACCCAAGGAAAAAAAATCCGCGGAAAAAAATCGAGGAAAAAAATCCACGGAAAAAAATCCAAAGGAAAAAAATCCAGGGAAATAAAATCCAAACTATAATTATAGTAATTATAATGAGTCGATAAAAAATGCGTTGCACACAGTGTAGGTATATAAAATGTTCTTAACTGAATTCCTAATTTATTATTGTTACCTGTATCAAACTGTTTTTAAATTTTATCAAATTTTTGTAATAGTTTCAATATAATTAATATGCACTTGAAATAACTATACTCAGTGATGGGCAAACTTTTTTAGGAGTGGGCCAAAAAAACAAAAGAAAAAATTTTGGCGGGCCAATATAATTATTATAAAACACAATAAAGACTCAAAAAATAGCATATTTTGAAAATTCTTTAATACTAATGCGATGAATGAAGCTGTGACTGCATTTCTGGAAGTTTCTCATAATCTGGTTCAAACTGGGTTGTACTGATTCTGAGAATTGAAGTTAAATGCTTATCTGTCAGTCTGTTTCTAATACAACTCTTTCGAAGTTTCATTGTAGAAAACATCTACTCACATACATGTGAGCATTCGTCTAATTTATCGCCTATTTTTGTTATGGAGCCAACCGACGGAGGGATTACTGGGGCTGCCGTTATTTTATGTATAAGGGACTGTTTGCTCCTTTAGGTTATAATTAACTAGTGTAGTAATTCAATAGGTTAATTGGAAAAAGCTTACGTGTTTCCAAAAACTACAATAGATTATAGTATGTATGATTTAGGGACGTTGCACACGTTTGTAAACACTCAGCTGGTGCATTGCTCGACGCTCTAACACAGGGCGGTCATTGTTGTCATGCAGTTATATGTTTTAATTATATTCGTGTAAAAAGGGGATTCAGAGATGGTGGCTCGACCAAGTCGGATCGCTCTTAATAAAGCCCACTTATTTCTCCAACCGTTGTATTTTATTTTATTCTTAAGATTTAAAATCTTTTGAATCTGACATCAGAAGTGGAATTCGCTAATCCAAATAAACCAAAAGACGATCTGTGTTGTGACTGTGTTGTTCGCGCATTAAAATAATAAAATGGAAAAATTAACTGAAGTGTTGACAAATGTGTTGAGAGGAATGCAAGATCAAGTAAACAGTGCCGCAGGACCGTCCACCCCAGTTGACGTCCCTGACTACGACTCCAGAAACGATGATAAGGGAGCCGCATTTTGGTGCTCACAAATCGAAAAATTGGGCACAACTTTTAAGTGGAAGCAATATGAGATGTTAATGCGGGCCACAAGTCGACTCAAAGGTGAAGCGCAAGACTGGTATGTCACACGGCACCCAAGAAACAAATTTGAACAACTTTAAGGCTGAAATTATCAATCTGTTTCCTGCTAAGAAAAATCTCAGCGAAAAATTACGGACTGCAAGCCTCTGCACCAGCCGAAATTCCGACACTTACAGCGCGTATGCCAGGAAAAAGATAAGATTATTAAAATCTTTACATTTTAATTTAACCGATTCACAATTGTTGGAAATTGTTATTGGTGATATATCTGCTGTTACGGATAAAAGCGCTGCTTTAAATAGCAACCCTGCATCAATAACCGATTTACTCAACCTTTTAAACGGTTTTCACAAACCAAAAACTGAAAACCCAATTAATTACAAAGTTAAACGTCCTTACCCTGTAAATGGCGACAATAAAGATTGTTACAATTGCGGTAAACCGAGGCATACAAGCCGAAATTAATAAACGATTTCGCAAGCCCGATATGGCAAACGTAAAATATTTCTCGCTAAATTTAAAAGGTGACTTCACTACAGAATTTAAAATTCATGATAATTTAGCCAATTGTTTAATTGATACAGGAGCGGAAGTTAGCCTAATTTCTCTCAATGTCGCAAAGAAATTAAATTGCAAACTACAGCCAAATTTTCTTATGTTGAACGGATTGGGAAACAAACTATACCCAACCTGTTGCAAAACTAAACTGCAGCTGGAAAAAGAAGGGAGCCTTTGAACTTGAATTTTATGTTGTCGATGACTCGGTTATGACCTTAGACATCATATTAGGTAGAAATTTACTTATTATAAAGGGAATCAAAATTTGCACCGATTATCGTGGGACCGGAATTTGTTTAGACGAAAGTTTTACCCCAGATATAAAAACCGTAAACAATATATCAGTGAGTGCTAGGTACTAAAATTTCATAATAATTTTACATCAGGAAGATCCGTAGTTCCAATTAAAAATGTTGAATCTTTTAAGAACAGAATGTAATAAAAAGTCAGAATGGTCGAACGCTAAATTGCAATTAACCTTAAATACCACTGTTCAAAGATCTACCGGATTTCCTCCAAAAAAAAGACGAACAAACAAAACAATAAACGTCGGAGATATCATCTACCATCCTTCTGGAAATTTACATCTGGCCAAACTGGACAAGAAGTACGAAGGTCCATGGGAGGTCATCACGTTATTGCCCATTGACAGAATACAAGTGAAAAATTTTACCACCAACAGGAAAAAGGTCATCGCCAGCGATATGGTTCCGGTATGGCCTGGAGAGTTTTCGGAAGAATCCAAATTATAACAAGGTACGTTGTTTGGCCATGTGAGCATGGTGAAGTTGAGTAATTGAAAAAAAATAAATAAATAAATAAAAATCTGTGTTGAAAGCCAAACGCTTTGCACTTGGTGTTGAAAGCCGAACGCATTGCACTTGAAAAAAAAAACAAATAAATAAAAATCTGTGTTGAAGGCCGAACGCTTTGCACAAAGATTTTTATAGATCATGTTGAAAGTCGTAACGCTTTGAACTTAAAGCAAAAATTGTGAGCCTGTAGTAATACGGTGTTAAAAAAAATTGAGTTTGTGAGCCTTTAAAGATTTTGCTTTGAGTCTCAGCACGGCGCTGGCTTCAAACAGATTGCTGGTTTGATTATCTTTTCAGTTTGAATCCTGGGACGAGTACCACACAAATTCGAGAGCGAATTTAATGTCAGTCTGGCCGTGTCAGCATTCGTCTAATTTATCGCCCGTTTTTGTTATGGAGCCAACCGACCGACGGAGGGATTACTGGAGCTGTCGTTATTTTATGAATAAGGGACTGTTTGTTCACGTGGCACACGTTTGTAAACACTCAGCTGGTGAATTAGCTCGACGCTCTAACACAGGGCGGTCATTGTTGCCATGCAGTTATACGTTTTAATTATATTCGTGTAAAAAGGGGATTCAGAGATGGTGGCTCGACGAAGTCGGACCGCTAATTGCTCTTAATAAAGTCCAGTAATCCTTCAACTGTTGTGTTTTATTTTATTATTAAAATTCACACCTTTTGAATCTGACATGGACATCTCCTAGTAAGAAAACCAGAACCAGATCGATTATGTAGGGGAGACTTCGGGCATGAATAACCATGTGGGCAAGAGTAACCAGTCGATTATTTTTTAATTTGTATTTGCCACTCAATTTTTCTCATTTAGTTCCGATAGCCACCATAGTTCTGCAGTGTTTATTCCAAGAGACGTTAAGGTAAGTTACTTTATTATATTTTGCATAATAACCGGGCAAAAGGAACCGATTCTACCTGCCCGGTTCCCTTTGCCCTGTATAGGTTGTACCTTGGAATTCTGTGTCTCATTAATTTTGTTTTCGGAAGATGGTGTTTAAGTACAAACGCAAGACTGACCGAGGGCAAGGATGGACAGAAGAGACAATGGCCCGTGCACTGAATACAATAAACGAAAAAAATATATAAATTCAAGGGGCCGCCATGGAATTCGGAATTCCATATCCTACTTTGCGGAAACGTGTTAAAACAATCTTCTAAAAAGAGCTTGGGTGTTTTAAACTTGTATTCCCTGAAGATATGGAGAAACAACTTGTAAAACACATACAAGAAATGGATGCTCGTTTTTATGGCTTTAGAAAACAAGATTTAGCTTTTGAGTTTGCCAAGCAAAATAATCTTCGTCATAATTTTCAAAATGGGAGGGCTGGGGAACAGTGGTAGTGTAACTTTATGCGAAGGCATCCTGAGCTAAGTCTTAGAACTCCGGAACCCACAAGTATTGCTCACACATGCGGTTTCAACAAACCACAAGTGCAATTGTTTTTTGACAATTTGTAAACGGTCCGTCAAAAGCATAATATTGAGTTGTATAATATCTATAATGTCGACGAGACGGGTATACAAACGTTTGCGAAAAAGCCACCAAAAGTAATTTCATCAAAGGGGAAAAAACAAGTGGGCACTATCTCATCGGCTGAAAGGGGGCAACTAGTAACGGCATTATATTGCTGCTCTGCCCCAGGAAAATTTATTCCTCCCGCACTCATCGTTCCTAGAAAGAAAAGGAACTCAAGATATTTATATGGAACACCTCCTGGAACCATTGATTTTGTGAGCGATAATGGTTGGGTAAATGGCGAAATTTTCTTGGAGTGGATGAAGTTTTTTGTAAAATCCGTAAGACCCACAGCAGAACAAAAGTGTCTACTTATTCTGGATAATCACGTTTCCCACCGATCTTTAAATGTGTTGGAATACGCTTCTCAAAATAATGTCGTTATCCTCTCTGTACCTCCGCACTGCACACACAAACTGCAGCCACTGGATGTCGCTGTATATTCGGAAAATACTTTGAAGGAGTAGTAGACAAATAGCAGAAGCAACACAACACATCACCTTATACGAATTAGGCGAAATATTTGGGCCAGCGTATTTACAAAGCGCCTTCCCCCAAAACGCAATTAATGGTTTCAAAAAGACCGGCATATCAGATGGAGATATCGACGTATTTAACGACATTGATTTTGCTCCATCTCAAGTTAGTGATAAGGAACATGTCCAGATGAATGAAAATATTCTATTATCCATAATCCCATTGCGGATCATCGCACTCCTCAAACTTCACCTATGCTATTGTGTTCCACTGACAATGCATCCAACGTTATGCGGACTATCGGACTCCTCCAACTTCATCCGTTCCATCAGGTTCCATAAATATCAACAAGAAAACTGTACGTCACACAGATCGCAGTCGTTCAACTTCCCCGCTCCCATCTTGCACCAACCTAGCTGAAAATACTAACACTTGCACTGACAAAACTAATAACGGTATAGCAGAATGTTCTTTCACGACAAGTTATACAATAATACCTTTGCCAAAACGGGTACCAAAAAAAAAACAACAAGAAAGCGAAAACCCAAAAGTCAGAAATACTGACTTCTACGCCTGTCAAGGAAGAACTGAAAAATAATAATAACAAAAAACGAAAACTGCAAAAAAATAAATTACCGGCAGAAATGACGAATCAAAAAAACCAAAAACCCGAAATTGATTAAGCCGAAGACGCCTAACCACATGACACTCAAGTACCCCAAACCACCGGTGGAAAATACGGATCTCGAAGAAAAGTACCTTGTCTTGTCTGCGCTGACACATATGGAAACTCTAAATCTGGCGAACATTGGATTGAATGCAATCACTGCCAAAATTGGGCACATCAATTATGTGCAGATTACAATAGTGGCATCTACATATGTGATCATTGTAAGTCTTCGGTCTTGAGTTTACTTAAATAACTTTACTATTCGTCACCATATATAACACTTTAATGTATGGTTCCTTTTGTCCAAATGCATTTTGTATTATGGTTACTCTTGCCCGTGGTAATGGTTCTTTATGCTCAAGCGTTTGGGCAAAAGGAACCAAATTTTACTTTTAGTTTATAATTTTTTCACAAACATGTATCTTTCGTTTGCTATTTCTAAGACATAAATTTTATTTTCAAATGCGCATCCTTCATTTTCCCGTTTTTCCTTAGAGTATATAACATCACTGGAGCTTTCGACAAGCTGTCAAACTAAAGTGGTTCTTCTTGCCCGAGTCTCCCGTACTAATAAAAAACAGATGGCGTTCATCCATACTTGCTGCAAAAACACTCCTAGGCGCCGACTGCGGTTCTGATCACAGATAGCTCTCCTTCACTTTTCGTATAGAATTGAAATCGTGTAGAAGAAATATCACTAGATTCAGACTTCCTCCAATTACTAATGCGACTACATTCACCAACGAACTAGAACATCTACTAGAAACCCCAACTGAATTGGACAGCGCATCTACCTCTAGCGATGTGTGGACATACGCGAAAAACATATTAATAAATGCTGTAAACAATTCTCAACAACAACCAAAAATGGAAAACGACAACCATGGATTACAAACAGAACTTTGGAAATTATTGAAAACCGAAGAAGACTCTATATCACAGGATTAAACACTAATGAGAAATTATCCGAATATAAGAACTTATCGCAAACGATTCAAAGAAATTGCACGCAAGACAAGAACACTTACTTGAAGTCTATCTGCACCGATATTCAGAAATATATGCTGAGTCTCTAAACACTAGGAAAGTGTTTCAAAAAATTAAGAAAATACCTGGACTATAAAAGACAAGAATGGCGTAACAATCATTGAGCTAGACAAGGTGGTTGGTACATGGCGCCGATACTGCGAGAAGCTCTAGAATGATGAGAACCCCAATGCCAACAATGTCTTGGGTGAGTTTGACAGAGGACCAGATATTCTGGTGGAAGAAGAGCGCTACGCTATTACAAAATTAGCAATCTGAAATATGGACTCAATCACAGCAGAAATACCCAAATTAACTCCAGAAAGCTACATAAAGATAATACATGATATATGCTAATTCATCTGCCAATCAATGGAATGGCCTCAACAATGGACAAATTCAATACTAATACCACTGGATAAAAAAGGCCCTGCTAATAACTGCGATAACTTCCGCCTTTTAGCACTAATACCACACGTCAGTAAAGTAATGCTATGTAGCATACATTCTAGACTACAACATTTCATATCAAGTCAAATATTTTCAGAACAAGCGGGCTTCATCAAGGTAGAGGTACCAAACTCTGGTCCTACCTATATTTTAATACGCCTCAGAAACATGGACCATCCGCACAGCAGACCGGCGAAGGATAGATGCCTTTGAAATGTGGGTTTGGCGGAGAATGCTTCGAATTCCGTGGACAGCACGAAGGACTAATGCTTCCAATCTACTAGGGGAAGTGGGGGTAGAATCGCCCCCATAACGTTCAGTTAGTAAAATTGAACAGAAAAAAAAGTAATTGAGCATTTTAAACACTTTTATTACAAAATAAATCTATCAGTTTTTAGCACAAAAGTAACATAGAAAGTAATCAAAAGTATATTCATTCAAAAGGGAAAAAACGGTCTTGCCCCTACAGTAGGGTACAACTGACTCCGTGAATTTCAATTGGGGCACAACCGTTAGTAACAAAACTCACACACATACACTGAATCGTCATCTTCATCTATGCCTGCGCAGGCCTCATGAGCCCATCCAGTACATTTTGTACATTTGATCCACCCATCAGTAGACTTGGACTTAGAATATACTTCTTGGCAATAAATACATTCACTGTCTTCTTCTTCACTATCATCACTATTTGGTTTGAATTTCTTAATAAATTTATTCACCGCTTGTCTCTTTCGTTTTAATTCTCTTTTTGTATTAGTTTCAGGCGTCTTCTTTCCTTTAAATGTCTTTGTTGTTTCTGGGGCCTTCTTTTTTAAAGTTTTATTTTTTGTAGCCCTTTTTCTTCTAGTTCCGATTTATACGGAGAACTTGTTAAAATAACACTCTTTCCTTTTCTGTTTGTTGCACGAGACGTCACTGGTCTTCCTCCACCAGGTATCTTAATAAGATCTCCGGGAGACGTTAATTTAAACGAGCATGTGGATGATGATGGTTGTGGTGAATGAGCGTGGAAGGACGACTGTGGTGGATTGGTTGATAGTTGAAATGGTGCATGATGAACTTGAGGGTATATGCCAGTTTTTCTGAAACTGTTTATAGCCGTCAACATAACAGCTGCTTTCATATAAGCCATTCCAAATAACTCTGGAATCTCTGGCGCATCCATTTTTTTACTTCTGATGAGTAATATTGGCTTAATGGTGTCATAAAGTCTACGTCTAGTGGCTGGAGATTATGAGAGCAGTGAGGTGGAAAGCAAATAACAATGACGTGGTTTTCTCGAGCCTTGTTGATGAAAGCCAAATTTTTGGTAGGGGTAGAGTGGCCGTCTAATAATAGTAGTATCGGCTTTTCTTTGTTGGTTTTGTGTGAGACAGAAAGTGGTCAAACCACGACAAAAATATTTCAGTTTGCATCCAGCCACTTGGATGATAAGTTGCGGCCGAGCCTGGCGGAGCTCTGTCTAAAATATTGATATTTTTGGCTGCTCTAACCCTTGGGAAAACGAACACAGGAGGGGCATAGTCGCATAGTGACCTGATGCGCTCATACAAATTTCAACCGTGATTTGTTACAGGCCAATCGAGCTTTTTTGACGATTCGTAACTATCTTGATGGAAAAGGGCCTACAGCTTAGCTCAGAGGAGTAGGGGGAGTGAAAATCGCTTATGGGAGAAAATCTTTAGTTGTGAACAGGGCGAGTCAAAATAAGTGGGCGCCACCTTCCAAGTCCAGCTGATTGTGTAGGTCCTCGTGGAAGGCCGAGAGGCCAACAGCTTACGGGAACGGGACTTACCTTTTATTGTGCCTCCACCTATATATTTAAAGCTTGCAAAATTCTTACACCAGCAAGTACAATAGACACAATAAGAGACAGTAAACTTTAAAACACATATAATGAAATATTTGACATATGACAATACAACGAAATGGCAAGTTATAACACAACTTTGAATTACAGAATTTTAATTCTTGAACGTTCAGAGAAACTCGTCGCTGTTGACGCACAATATTTAAGTTGTCATGAATCTGTGTGGCCAACGGCGTAGAATTTACAGGAAAATTATACCATATAAAACAAAATTTCTCATACTTTATACTTCAAATACAGTCCACAACTGAAGGTCGCTTCCTGTTTCCAGATACCAAAAAAACGATTCAATGATATTGAATTTTGCAAGTTGCACGTAGGTTTTTGCTTCACAAAACACAAAACTCTAGTTTTTACCTTGAACTTCCGGTGGATGGCTTAAGCGAGGTTGGCACAATAAGGCGGCGATTTCAAAAAAAAATAGGGGAAGGAGGACAACGTTCTTCGGGGCAGCGTTGGGAGCGATGTAGCTGTTACGTCCCTGGAGAGGGCCAAGCTGGTTTCAACTAGGCCGGCTAGCGTGGAGACAGAAGCGAGGCTTTTTCGGACGACGGGAACAAACCAAATTCCAGCAAAACACTTGCGCGATTTCCCTTTTACATCACAAAGATCCGAACTAAATTCGACAGGAGCAATTATAATCTTTAATTGTCCAACACCAAGGCGTACATTTTGCTATCGCTTATGTAGATATCCGACGGTTAAGTCGATTTACTTTTGCTCTACAGCAAACAAAAACGGTACGGTAAAACGTAGGATAGCAAAGCGCCGCGAAGAAAAAGGAAACGATCTGCCAGGTTACCCGACGGTCTCGAAGGTCTGACTTCCACTCACTTTCTTTACGGCCCCCGTACGGGCGACCGGAGCCCACAAAGGTCCAAAATGGACTTACTCAAAAATGCAATGGGGACCTGCATTTCTCCCCTCAAAATTGCACCACATTTCGAAACATTGCGCAAGAAATTCTAGAAGGAATTTGTTTAACACACGAGTTCCAGGAAGCGTTCGAGGTCGAACGTGGAAGAAAACAAAAGTCTGCAGTTTTCACACAAAGGAAACTATTAACATATCTCGAACTTCGAAAGACAAAACAAAATACCGAAAATGGTAACCCAAAATAAGACTTCAATTAAAATAGCGATATTCATTCCTACGAAGCGGCAAACAAATTACGGAATTAATAAAGTGTAGCGGCAAATTTGAAAATCACATAACAGATTGTCTTACCACGTTCGGCTGAAGTTAAACAGCTAACTTGAGCTTTACCTCTTCTTGCCTGGACTTTAGAAATTTTCTTCGGCACGGTCGAAATACCAGTTTCGTCAACATTATAAATTTGTTCTGGAGATAACTTATATATTTGTCCATTGTTTCAGTAAGCAAGTAAAAAAATTTACCGACTGATACCCTGTTAAATAAAGCCCATGGCCCTGGCTCCTGAGGTTCCTTTTGGTTTGCGGAGACTAATATTTAGATTTCTTTTCAAAAAGTTTACGACCCATTTGTACACAGCCATTCCAGTTTCTTTATCAAAATCATGTCTTATGTTGTTTTTTTTCTGCTAAATCAAAAGCGATCTCCCGCAAATCTTTAATCGTGATGGGAAAAAGACGGTTTTCTAGCTGTAGGATATGATCAACCATTTCCTTTTCTTGTTCATTTGTAAAAACAGTTTTGAAATTTCCCAACTCTTTGGCTCCACAATTTGAAATATCCATCGACCCATCCTTAACTTTGTTTTACTCTGTCTCTGAGAGTACTAGTGGGCACATTGAAAGTCTTGGACGCTTTTTTGTATCCCATTTCTTGTTTAACAATAGCTTCAACAGCGCCTTTCATAGCAGATTCGTCATATGACTGCCGCGTTGAACAACGCAAGTAGTTCTGTACCATTTTAAAATACCATCCCCACTTCGTGTACCTAGAAAATAAAATAAGTGGACGCGACTGCCTCCCTGGACTTTCCCATACTGGAAACTGTTCATATCATCTTTATTCAACAGTAGAGTTATTTTCCTCAAAACGGTTGTTCAAGTGCTATCCTAAAACCTTGCCTCGTAACGAACAGACTTACAAGGTTTGTAAGAATTCCCGCCAAATATCTGCGGTGCCCCTTAATTTCCTTTTAATATGCAACCAGGCATACTTCATTCTCTACTATATACGTCGCGCGGTCTAACTAGTACCGATCGCTGTTGCTACCGAGGTAAAATTTTCTAAGTCCCTGGAAATTATATTTTGTAGGGCATAAAAAAATCGATTTTTTTATTTTCGCGGAAAAAGATTCTTTGACGCAAACAAATAACAACCGTTAAAATAAAAAAAATATTTTTCTAAAAAAGAGGGGG
>JABXWE010006695.1:0-24365 GCA_014611495.1 Limonius californicus
CCATAAATGCAAAGACATCGTCAACGTTGCCAAGTATAATATTCTTTAAGTGTCTCGTGTGAGGAAACTAAGCACTATAGGAAGTTCGTGTTAGTGTTTTTGAGGACTGTATTTCTTACAGAAGAATGCTACCTGAAGCTTTTAAGGTATTTAAAGGACACCCTGTATTTAACTGTTACACTAAATGAAAAATATATTTGATTCTGAGGTTATAAATAAAAGTAATAATGTCTTTAAAATCCTGGTAGGTACGTCCCTGGTACTGGGTCGGAGGTCGGTTGAACGGTCTGCGCAGGTTATGGTCCAGCTGCCGGCTGCGTGCGACGGTCGCACTCTGTAGATTTGAATAAACAAACAAAATGGTTGCCACCTGACAGTTTTAAGTGCAGTTAACAAAATGTACCCACGAAACCACGAATCGGAGTGGTTTTCAGTGTTCACACAGTTATAAGTTAAAATTGTCACCTGGTACGCGTACGGGTTAGTTTAATTCACCTGTGAAGTTGTTTACGGTTTTCGTGCCTTCGCTGGTTCAATGAACGGATCCAGATAACTAGTGGCTCGCTAGATCCAGAAAGCGTGCTTGGCTTCGTAATCTCGACGATAAATGAATTTAAACGTTTCGTAGAATATTTTAAATTAAATGTGACTGTACGGTAAGTACTTGATATTATTGATGCCTAATTTTAAAAATACGTACAATCTGGCTTGACCGACTAGAACGTATTGTTAAATTAGTTCTGAAATTTCAATTACGGAAAATAATATGAAAATCAAAGGTCCAATTAACCTGGCCTGATCGGCTTATAAGACCTTCAACCTCTTGTTTCACTGGTATGTTAACCTAACTGATACTAACTGACATAACCTGCTCGATATCAATTAAAGTAACCCCAACGGCGAAGTGGTCCACAAAATAATTAAATGCGACACCGTACAGGTACGCGGATTTTATGGAATTCTCCAACGGACTGAAAATTCTCACTGACTGAGAATATTTCGGCGGCTTAACTTCGGCTTGCTTCATTCTCTGGTGCATTGGTAATTCAAATTTCGGCGGCTTCTTTCTCTGGCGGAGGTGGACCCCAAGTTTTTTTTTCGGCCTTCCTTTTCGGATGGAGCTTGACTCCATGTTCCTGAATTTGTGCTGGGATCCTGGATTTATACTGGTTCCCTTTTATTCCCCTTATTAACACTGTTTCAAACGCCTTTTTCAGGAATTTAAGCGACCTACCATTTAATTACCAAATGCTGGAACGGTTGCTCTTCGGAAACTTCGTTAATCTGACCTTTCAAAAATATTCCAGAAAGCCTTAATTGTAGGGTCGTGACACATGAAACTAATATGACAAGCTTTCGGCCATATTGAATGAGAATCGACTCAAACTAAGTACATAACATTGTAAAATCAAGGTGCAAGCGCTTCCAAGGAGCTGTAGTAAACGTCCAAGTCGGAGCACCCCTCTTGGTGGACAACTGGTTACTAAAGACTCGATATTCAAGTCGAGATTGGGCTACCATACATACGATTTAGCATAATATTTGGTTTTGCTGACACCTAGATGGCTTTTCTGAAGAATAGGAAGCATTTGTGAGCCACCATAAGCCTTTGGCCTTAGAGCAACCAATCCGCCTTTACATACAATTGGCCTGGAATGGTACAGAAACCTAAAATTACCGACCGGCTTTGTTGACCAGCCTGAGCGTGTGTGTCTTACAATTTTTTACAGGATAGGATCTAGCAAAGAGCAAATAGAAAGATGATCACGCCTTAAGAAATCTGCGTTTAGATTAAATAAGCCTCTGATGTATTCTACATCATAAGCATAACCAGAAAGAAATAATACATATCTCTGAAGACGGCTTTCGACCATCTCAGGCAGGCCTGTAGTCTTCTTTTTTTCTATTCTCATGCTCGAATGTTTGGTGTCCTCTCTCTATTTCCTATAGATGTTGCGGACTTTTCTCGCTCTTCGTTGGTGTCCAGTCCCATTTTGTCCGAAGTTCATATTGCTTCTTTTTATCTCGAATAGATGATCGGCCAAACGTCGAGGGCGACGTTACCTCGGGTTAACTATACCGTCAGCTAGCAAGGGTCCTTACAGGGTGCTATCAGCCGGATCAGTTGAACTTTTTTTAGAGGCGTTAGTCTTCTATCACTCCCCATTTATTCTGGTTTGTGGCAGCCAGAGCCTAGAATCCAGTTCTTGGATCCAGGTTGCAAGGCTATTTAGACCGAAATTAACAGTAGGATTTGTCGTTATTAACGATGATGAATTTAGGCATAAAAAGATAATAGTTAAAGCATCTTTGTGCATTTGGGAGTATCCTGATTCAGCTATAAATAGAATGGGGCACTCAAAGCTTTAACGTCCCCATTTGAAAATACATGCGGTGTGTCGCAAAGGAGCTTCAAATTTATTAACCCTAACGTTGATTTTCATTGGGAAACATAGGTACCTGCTTTGTTGTGGGAATTTCATTAGTTAAGAGCTAGAGAGTAAAGGTCGAAGTATTTGGCGTAGCGGCTCCAGATATTTGTTTCTGGATTGAATTGCTTCAAAGTCCCATAAATTGCATTAGAAGTTGTTGTGGCTGCAGACTGTTCTGCAATATTTAGGTGCTATACTGAAGTAATTAAAATGAAGTGTATTGGTTTCTAAAATAACTCATCGACAATGTGGCATTTTCAAAGCATATATTAGAATACTCACAACATGTTTACAATCCCATGTAAAAAATCAGCAGAAGGAAATCTGTGTTGCCAATCTAAACATTTTACTTTGCCCCACATGATGGGGTATGAACACATACTGTGAGAGTTTTGTCATATGTATGGAGATTAGGCGTTTATCTATAGGATATTCTTTATTGAATTATGGTTAAAAAGTAGGTAGAAGATTTTTCAATATGTAATGTGTATAGTACACTAATAAGAAATTTTGATCAAATATCTTGTGTTATATCAGTACTCGTCAATCTAATTTTCAAAGATAAATTTGCAATCTAGCAACACTGCATATGTTGACAAGTACATGCAATAACATAACATAGCTTCGAATTTAAGCTAGTCTATGTAGACGTAATACATTTTAAACCATAAAAGTAAACCAGTAGATAGATAGATAGATTGGTAACGGGGAGGAGTTTCTGCCCTTTAACACTGCTGCCTCTTGGGCCTATTGTGCATCCCCTTCAGTCGCTAGTCGCTGCCAAATAGGTCCGTCTCCTTTATCAGGTCTAGGAGTTTATTGATCAGGCTGCCTTGCGGCAGTATCTCGTTGGGATTAGTACCCTCAAAGATTTGGTATCTTCTACGAGCTAGGGCTTCGCATTGGAATATTATGTGGGAGGCTGTTTCCTCTTCCTCGCCACACAGTCTGCATTCTTTGTTAAATAGCCCTATGTTGTGTAGGTGTTGTCTGAAGTGCCAGTGTCCCGTTAGGAGTCCTGTCACTACTCCAATTTGAGTCTTACTAAGTTGTAGGACTGTTTTGGTAAGGTTGTGGGGATGGTTACCCATCATAGTTTTACTTTGTCTTTGTCGAGGTGAGAGTCTCCAGTGTTCCGAATGTTTGGTTGCGATCCATTCGTTGACTGCTCCTCTCACTGTTCGTTTAGTTAGGCCAACCACAGGTTCAGGCCCTGTGAACGGTGTCTCAGATCCTAGTTTTGCTAGTTTATCTGCATTTTCATTTCCTTCTATGCCTCTATGCCCTGGCACCTACACAAGTTTTACCTTGTTAGAGTTTGCCAGTGTTAGGAGACTACGAAGGCAGTCCCAGACAAGTTTTGACTTGATCTGGTTTGAGTTCAGTGCTTTCAAAGCTGCCTGATTGTCAGAGATAATAAGGATGGTTTTGTTTGTATAGCCCCTTCTTATGTTCTCTTCTATTGCTGTTAGAATTGCATAGGTTTCAGCTTGGAATATTGTGGCATTTTGGTCCAGAGATATGGAAGTACGATATCTTGGTCTGCTGCCGCATACGCCAGCTCCGGTTCCGTTGCTCGTGCTTGAACCGTCTGTGTACCACACTAAGCTTCTTAGCAAGTCTGGTGGTTCCCCTTGATCCCATTCTTCACGGTTTATCCGTACTTCGAAGGGTTTGTGAAAGGAGTATTTTGTTGACATGTAGTCCGTTCCCATTTTTAATTTTGGGTCAGATACCACATTTATTATTTTGGAGTGTCCCCATGTGTGTTGGGTGCTTCTCCAATTACCCGTGCAGTTTAGGCGATACGCTCCCATGCACGCCTCACCCTTGATTATTATGTCAAGAGGAGGAAGTTGCAGGAGAGCTTCTAGTGCTGCTGTCGGAGTGCTTCTGAATGCTCCAGTTATGCAGAGACAAGCCAGTCTTTGTACACTAAGAAGCTGGTTTATTGTTTGTCTTTGATTTACCTTGGGCCACCATACTAGTGAGCCATAGGTTATTGTCGGTCTTATCACCGTTGTGTAAAGCCAATGTACCATTTTTGGTTTTAATCCCCATTTATTTCTAAAGGCTCTTCTTGCCATCATCAAGGTTGTTTTTGCCTTGTTAGTGGTCCTTAGCAAGTGTTGGTTCCAGGTCAATTTGGTATCTAGAATCACACCCAATTATTTGACCTCCCCCTTGATTTGCAAGGTTTCTCCGAAGAGTTCCGGAGGATTTATGCCTCCGTGATTTCTCTTCCTAGTAAATGGTAAAAGGCTGTTTTTTGCAGGATTTACTGTAAGGTTTTCCTTGTTGCACCATGCCTCGACCGTATTCAGAGCAGTTTGCATTATCTCTGAGATTATATTGCCGTATTTACCCTCTATAAGGACGACTATATCATCTGCATAACCAAGGGTAAAGCAGCCTTCGTTATTCAGGTTTATGAGGAGTTCGTTTATAACCAGATCCCAAAGTAGGGGGGATAGTACCCCTGCTTGCGGGCATCCTCTGGTTACAGACACCTCCATCTCTTCGCCACATAATGTGGCTTGTACTTGACGGCTTTGTAGCATATTCTTTATCCACCTGCATGAGATGTCGTCAATACCATGTCTCTTAGCCGCTTGAATCATTGATTCAAAGGAGGTGTTATCAAAGGCCCCCTGTATGTCAAGGAAGGCTCCTAGAGCGATTTCCTTGTTTTGTAGGCAGCGCTCTATCCTGTTTACCAGGCTATGGAGAGCACTTTCACATAATTTTCCTGGAAGGTAAGCATGTTGGTTTTGATGTAGAGGTTTCTCTATGAGGGCCCCTTCCCTTATATGCCTTTCTACCAGCTTTTCCATCGTTTTCAAAATGAACGATGATAGACTTATTGGTCTAAATGCTTTAGCTTGGGCGTATGAATTTCGACCCGGCTTTGGTATGAAGACCACTTTGACAGGTCATCAGGTTTGAGGTATATGCCCTAGGGCCAAACTAGCTCGAAATAACCTGCACAACACTGGTATTAGGACCTGCTTCCCTTCTTGGAACATTACTGGAAGGATGTCATCAGGTCCGGCAGATTTATAGGGTTTAAAGGTGTTGATAGCCCAATTTACTTTGTCGTGGTTGATCACGCAGTTAGCTATCTTCCAATCTTCTCTTACAGCTCTTTGGAACGAGTTATTAGAGTTTAGAATGGGATTTGGCTGGGTTATTATTACTGATCCTGGAAAGTGACTCTGGAGCAAACGCTCCACAGTCTCTTTGCCAGTTGCAGTAAAGTTTCCTGAGGGTTTTTTTAAAGTGCCTACAGGATTTAGGGGCTCTTTAGCGAGGATACGGTACCAGTAGAAAACCATTATAAAAAGCCCACGGCTTGGATTGTCTTGAGCTGTTGGTAACCTTGAGAACATTGATGAAATAGTTTCGCATCTCCATTTGATCTTTAATTCAACAAATGTTTCAGTTTTCCATATTTCCTAAGAAACATGTGGCAAAATTGCAGAGAACAATTAAAGGTAATACGAATAAGAAATGAAATCGACATTTAATACAATTTATGAATATACTTTACTTAACCAAAAGAAGACTGGCGACTGAAGGTCGCTTTACTTCGCATTTAAAGAAAAAGGTTCAGCACTTGAAACTTGAAAATTTAACTCGGAAAAAGTTTTCACCACACAATTAGAATTTCTCCTACCTTAGTGTTGTTCGGTAGGGAGCAGAGGCACAACTGGGGTGTTCTTAAGATCTTCGGGAAGCGGGAAAAATTCGCTGGTACGCCCCTAAAGATTGGCTCGTTCCTGACAGGGCTTTCTCGACGTCGAGAGAGAAGAGGCGGGATTTTCAGATGTTAATATCTCCGCCGCTGGACGGGAGGATCACTTAAAACATTTTCACTTAATTGTTTTTGCACAAAGCTGACACTCTGCTAATATTTTTAATCTGACACAAGTCGAAGATTCTTTTGCCTAACGCAAAAACCGAAACGATAACTCAATTAGCAGAAGAGCTGCGACACAACCCGAGATCCATAAGAAAACACGTCAGTTCACTCCCAAAGCCTAGCGTCCACTGAATTTATTAATTTATTAACGGTCCCCGCGATGGTATCGGGTGACTGGGCCGAGCAAAGGTGGAAAGCCGACTGAAGCTGCATTAACCAAAATTATTATACCCCATTGCGAAATATGGTGCAATAATTTCGGAACAATTTAACATGTAAATTCGCAGAAAGAGTCCAGGGCCAAGCGCGCAGACAAAACATTAACAGACAATTTTGCATGGTAACAACAAAAGGTTCACTAAAACTATATTTGGGAAATAACAATATAGTAATCGACTCCAGAGCGGCAATTAAAATATGACTTTAATTCAGATGGAGTGGCAAAATGAAATGAACATAACATCATAGTCCAAGGAAAAAGGAGTGTCAGAGGAAGAAAAACCTTCTGGATACGTAATGTCAGAGTGGTAAGTTTGCAGCACCATCGAATTATTTAGTGCAGCCGTGAATAATGTACGAATAGCTGCGATGTCAACTTCCAATAGGGAGAGGCCACCTCAAGAAGAAGAAAAAGAGGAAGTTGCTCAAGTCGTAGTTTCAGATATTTTAACAATTATTCAGACAGTTCAAAATATTTTTACTAATTGCCATTTTCATTAAACTATTTTATAGTATGCTAGACTGTTTAAAAACATCCATTATCGTTTCTGATTGATAATATCCATTAATACAAATTAGTCGATGATATCATCTCTTCCAATCCACTTTAATAAATAACTTAGAGATCCGGTTTAAACGCAATAGAAGTGTTATTTCCAATAAGCTTTAGAATTTGCAAGATCTGAATCATAGAATGGCTCAAAAAGTAATAATAGTAACTACAATAATATATAAATTTATTCGTTTTACTGCCATAATATTATGCATTGATATTTTAAACCCCACTAAGAAGTACAGAGGAACTCTAGTCGTGCTATATCGCTTAGTTTACATAATATCTTCGTTTCTATCTGTTGTTTTGGTAATTACTGATAAGAACATTAGAAATATGGGGTAAGTTAACATTGTTTAAATCAGTTTAGTACATAATTACATCCATAAAATTACAGATACAATTTAATATCTACCGCAATTATGTACATTCAACCCTGTGCTATATCTGGTCTTATAATGTACCTAATAATATCCATTGCATACCATCAGGATGAATATTTGAACTTGTTGGAGCAACTTGAACAAGTTCTAAAAAACTTGGAAAGCTTTTCCACAGAAGATGGAATCTACCAGTTAGCAAATTATTATTTAAAATTTGTGTTGTTAACATTTCCAGTATTTGCCATAGCTGATATTTTCTTGAAAGATCAATATGTTTCTGTTTCTTTTTGGATCTGCACTCATGTGTCAGGAATAACTTTGATCGTTTATGTTAATTGTATAATTTGGTTATTAGATGCATCGACGAGTGGATACAATACGTTAAATAACTATCTGGCAAGTTTTACTTTAAATCATATGACCACCATGGAAAAAATTTCTGTTACCTTACGAACCACTTCTGATGATATGTTAATTAGCAATAAAGAAAAAAGATTAACAGCAACATTAAATAAAATATTTATAATTCACGGGAATCTTTCCATGTTAGTAACGAAAATAAGCGAAGTATCAGGAATTATCTTTCTTTTGCTTATTGTTTGTGAAGGTGCGGTACTAACTGGTTTAATTAACAATACAATCATGTACTGTATACTGAATATGCAGGACACACAACAGAAATCGGCTAACTTATATTCACAGTACTACTGGGCTATTGTTTATTTTGGATCTCTTGTATCAACTGTGAGGTCAGCTGAACAGCTAAAGGATAGTGCAAATCGTACTATAGTCATATTGCACAAACTAAAAAACGTACGTGCAGATTTAGGAGATGAATTGGTATGTCATGTTGGTGTTTAGTTACTTCATCACTCACAAATTAGTTTGAAATAATCTAAGTCAAACATCTGAGTGCTGTCATCTGGGTGTAATCGACTGTGGTTTATTTGTTGAGACTACGACCAAGATGTAAACAAAAGCATGTGGAAATAGGTCACTTGGTGGTCGCACAATTTGTGATTGGGCCTCCAAAGAGAATGTTTTCATTTCTTCTGACATACTACCACCCTCTTCCCATAAAATGATTAAATCTGCCCTATGAAGGCAATACCTAAACAAAT
The DNA here is from genome assembly GCA_014611495.1 of Limonius californicus. Taxonomy (NCBI): domain Eukaryota; kingdom Metazoa; phylum Arthropoda; class Insecta; order Coleoptera; family Elateridae; genus Limonius; species Limonius californicus. The sequence goes on from JABXWE010006695.1 coordinate 8,631, forward strand.
TGTAAACCACGGAATATAACGTGATAGGCAATACAATTAACTTTTCTAGACTGTACCTAACATTTCCTTCTGAACACTTTTTAGCTGTTAATACATTGTCGTTTGTGTATCTCAAATGCGTAAAACCTTTCCCGTTTACGCTGATTACCTTTCCCTCCCAGTTCAGTGGTGGTAAACTGGTTTATTTGTATTGTTTAAGCCTCAAAGGCGACAACTTTTCCTTCTGCAGTTCATTGTATATGCTGTATCTTTTGTTGTTAATAGTTTGAACGTCAATGTTAAAGTTTTGTTTTGCTGCATTAATGTAATTTATTTTTCCCATACCTAACACAGTAAGTTCTTCTACTACAGTAAATTTTGGTATGTCCTTATAATTGACATTTAGTGCACTGCGGTAAAAACGTTTAGTTTGTGGAGTTTCGTCTGAATTTTTATGTTCAGTAGAGCTCTAATGTTAAACATGTTCTTATTAGTCTGTTTAAGAGATAAGTAGTAACGGAAATCTTATATTACGTTATTGTGTCAAGTAGATTTTGTTATATCTAAAATATACATGTTATATATTATATATACAGGTAACCTTCGGTTTACGCCGCAGTTGCATTTTTGTATGAGCCGGCGTATACCGAATCGGCGTAAAATAGATTTATTTCTAATGGGACGCTTAGCGTTAGATTACACGTTTGCTTCTATTGTTATTTACCTTTGTTGCATTTACTGCAGTAGATTTTTGCGCATATTGCTTCGTTTTATTTGCATTTTTCATAACGGTGATCACAGTCCATGCAGTAAATTCATACTTCTACAGACATTAGGATGTGTCTGCCAATCTTCTAATTTTCGAATCACCTCCATCTTCTTCTCAGGCGTGATTGTTCTACATGGATTTTAACACCATGTTCAGCTAACTGTAATACACTTCTCTTATTAGATATAGTTTTTCTTTCTCAATTTAAATGATAGAATTAAATAGGCTTCACTAACAAAACTTGGTTTGATACACGTATCTTGTAACAACGAGATAAATACTGGCAGTACGGTGCGCACGCGGACAAAACGAACACGACAGGCAAACGCGTGGTTATATTGTAAAAATAGGCGTAAATGGAACCGTCGCAAATCGAGAGCTACCTGTACTTACAGTTTCAAATGGTTTGTTTATATAGTGGCTATCTTCTAAAAGAACAAATTATAATCATCTTAATGTGGGCGTTAACGAAATGTTGAGAACGAAAACAATATTAGAATAATAATTATTAATCTGTAAATATTTAACAATAAATTTTTAAGACATTGCATATTTAGCAAAATATTATGTAAAATTTTCAAAATTATTACACAGTTAAATGACGATAACAGAGCAATTTCAGGAAATTAATTTCAGAGAAATTATATTAAACTGTATTTCCACTTAAAACAATGTTTTCGGTTACGAATATTTACATACTTTTTATTATATAAATCGCGTTAATTTTCTTAGATTACGTATCAAGTTTATTATAATATCAAAATTGATCTGCTCAGTGCATTGGAAAGGTTAAATATTTTAATATTGTGTGGCTACCAGTTGTGCTTGTGCTTTTACAGTATCTAGTTTACTGCGCCCAGGTAATCATACCCAGATGATTATACTCAGATGATCTTACCTAGAAGATCATACCCAGATGACCACATGCAGATGATCGCACCCAGATGACCATACCCAGATGATCACACCCAGATGATGAAGGTTTCTTACTCCACAAAATAACGCATATTAATTTTAATTTTAGGCGAACACATATTCTATACAATTACTAAATAAGAGAAGTTGCATGTCCGAGGCGGGATTTTGTGATTTAGATAGTAGCCTAATATCAGGGGTAAGTATTTATAAAAATAGCGTTAATCAATGAAATTAATACAATTTATTTGGTGTTATAGTTACTTGCGACTTGTGTATCTCTGGCTGTAATAATAATTCAGTTTGATGAAAACTATTTCAAGACAAAACTGCCTGCTCAATAAATTGGAATCTAACACATTGGACGTGATATACAGAAATATAACAAACTTAACGTTTTAAATGTATACTAAACAAATATTACTTTTTAAGCTTAACCAAATTAAAATTCAAATTCGCATTATTGCGGCGCTACGACGTGGTGCGTAGCCGCCTTGTCTAGGTCATAGACGGCTCACGGATTAAAGAAAGAATTGGAGCAGAAGTATATGAAGCCAGCCTGGTATCACACGTTACAGTATTCCAGGCAGAGATCTTCGCAACCTTGGCCTGTGTTCAATAGAACTCAAAAAAAGAATTCGTGAATCAGTATAGTTACATATGCACTGACACTCAGGCCGGATTGAAAGTCCTGAGCTTTCCCAGAATCAGCTTTGTGCTGGTACTAGGCTGCTGCCAAACATTGATAAGGCTCGGTTCGTGCAACTAAAGCAAACTAGTATAAGTTCTCGGTCATAGCAACATAGAGGGGAATGAACTGGTTGATGCTCTGGCGAAATCTGGCTCGAAAACGGCTTTGATTGAACCAGCAGCAGCTCTAGGATTCCTTCATAAAGTCATGAAGCAGGAAATAAAGAGTTGGACGGATGCTCAATTCATCACTACCTACTGTGTTACTGGGGAAGCGAAACTTCCCATGAAACCGAAATATTTTTACAGACGGACAAAACAATCATTCGCATGGACCATACGGTTACCGTACGGTAATCTATAAAAGCACTTACACACAGAAGGAATTCGTAACGCTCCCATATGTAGGAAGTATCGAAATGAGGAAGAAACCTTTACTAATATTTTATGTTGATTTACCAGACTTCTGGCACTGAAATATAAGCATTTTGACTAGGTATTAATGGAACTCCAAGGGGTGCAGGTTGCTATATAGTTATGTTAATAGTTACCAAAAGGCAGTTAGCAACGCAGGTACCAAAATGTATGCATCGGTAATGTACCGGTAAAATAAAAGTTATTATAATTAATTGTATAACTCATTTTCCGGAATATATAACAGGGTGGCAGCGGTTAATGGTGCAACACTAATTAAGTAAGTGAAAAAAAAGAATCCACAAAGCTGTAGTTAGTCGACTAATAGAACGGAAAAAAAAGTGAGGCTAAGTAAGACAATTAACCCGGGAAACTTCGCTCTCACACAAAAGAAAGTGGAAGAATGGCATTGAAACCACCAAAACACTTCGCAATCGGCAATAGTCCCGCCCTTGATTGGGAAAAGTGGCGCCAGTCTTACGAAATATTTTCCGAGGTCGCTGAACTCGCCGGAAAGTCAACAGCTCAATAACGGGCAACTTTACTACACGTAATAGGACCTACATGTTTAGATCTGTACAACACCTTCAGGTTTGTGAATGAAGAAGGGCAGGTTCTCGCAGGTGACCAACTAACTACCGCAGTAATTCTTGATGCTATAACTAACCATTTCCAAGCGTATAAAAATACGACTAACATAAGGTACAAGTTTTTTACAGAAGTACAAAAGAAGGCCAATCTATTGATGAATTCGTTACAAACCTGCGAGTATTGGCGACGGATTGCCAATTTGGAACCGTTACTGATAAACTAATAGCTTTTCGTATCCTGTGTGGTGTCAAGGAGCAGAGTACCCGAGATCTACTTCTGAAAGAGAGTGATCTACAGCTAGACAGAACCATCACGATCTGCAGAGCAGAGGAGATAGCCAAAAGTCAAGGAAAGGTCGTGTTGGCAGAGTCAGCTGAGGGCCAAGCGTACAATACAGTTCATGCAGTAAATAAAAAGTCCATAAAGCAACAGCATAAGGATAGGCGTAAGAAAAAACTAGATTGTTTCAACTGCAGAAGGTGCGGGGGAACACATGGAGTGAAGGAATGTCCAGCATGGGGCGTAAACTGCAAGAAATGCAACAAGAAAAATCATTTTGCGAAGATGTGCAAATCAAAAGAGAAGGTTCATAAAGTGGAAGGATAAGACAGCAATGATGACAGCGACTATGTGGGAGCTGTTACAGAGGGTATTGTAGAAAAATGCAAAATAGTAGCAAGTGTGAAAGGAAAAGACTGGTATGAAAACGTTAATTTACATGGCAGCATAGTCAAGTTTAAAATGGACACGGGATCACAAGTCAACATCATATCGCACGAGGTCTACAACAAATTGGACAACAAACCAAGCATTGAACAAACCCAAAGAAGCATTTCTAGCTATACAGATCACGAAATCCCAATTAAAGGTATAGTAAAGCTCAAAACAAGTTTTGCAAAAAATAGACAAGCTGAACAATCGAACAATGCAAAAGAAATCGTCAAAGAATTCCACGATGTATTCAAAGGCTTGAGGAAACTACAACAGAAATATAAAATAAGACTAGAAGAAAATGCTGTACCAACTGTCAGCCGTGCCAGGAAAATTCCACATGCATTGAAGAGCCAAGTCAAGGCTGAAATAGATAAGATGGTTAAAGATGAAGCACTGAAGAAAACAGAAGAACCAACGGACTGGGTTCACCCAATAGTCTTAGCCAAGAAACCTAATGGAAAAATTAGACTACGCATGTATCCGAGATCCCTAAGCATGTACATCAAAAGAGAACACTACGAATTACCAACAGTTGATAACTTTTTGGCTGAAATTAGTGATGCAAAGATATTTATGGTACTAGACGCGTCATCGGCATTCTTACAAATTCCATTGGAAGAGGAAAGTAAAAAAATTTGCACTATTTCCACACCATTTGGAAGGTACAGTTTCCAAAGACTTCTATACGGAATAAGCAGCAGTCCAGAAATATGGCAAAAGGCTATTCAAGAAACACTCGAGGTCATGGAAGGTGTGTATACATATATGGATGACGTACTCATTACAGGTATTACAGCGGACGAACATGATCAACGTTTAAGGAAAGTTTTACAACGAGCCAGGGAGTGTAATGTAAAATTTAACAAAGCAAAAATGCAATTAGCTCTTAATAAAATCACATTCTTAGGCCAAGAAATTAGTCCAGAAGGAACTAGCATTAGTAAGGCAAAGGCGGAAGCGGTAATAGCCATGAAACCACCAACTAACGTATTAGAACTGCAACGCTTCTTAGGTATAATAAAATATTTTAGTAAGTTCATACCAGATGCTTCCGACAAGACGTTGATATTACGACAACTTTTGAAGAAGGACAGTGAATTTATATGGGGTCCGAATGAACAAACTTGTTTTAAAAGGTTACAGTCCTAGCACCGTTCAACCCAAGGAAACCCATTACACTCTCAGTAGATGCGAGCCAGTATGGTTTAGGTTCCGTTATGCTACAAGAAGGAAGACCGGTGGCGTACGCATCTGCATCATTGACCCCAACACAGACCAGGCATGCACAGATTGAGAAGGAGCTTAGAGCTATAGTGCATGCTTGTGAGCATTTTAAGTATACTTAACAGAATACTTAGAAAATGGGGCAGCTAAAGTTGATTCAATTATGACAGCATCTAAAAAGAAATTGGAGGAATTCACACAGGAGACAGCGTCAGATGATGCATTAGGTGTCGTTATGCAATATGTGAAGAACGGATGGCCCGAACTGAAAACAGCGTGTTCAGTTCTAGCGAAACAATACTGGGATATTAGGCATGAAATTGTACAACAAGGTGGTCTATTATATAAAGGTAACAGCTTTATTGTACCGGCATCCTTACGCAAAACTTTTATGAAATTCATTCATCAAGCTCACCAAGCGATCAATGCTTATATTTTTAAAGCACGCAGAGCATACTACTGGCCTGGTATGTACAATGACATTACCAAAATTGTGGACAGATGTATTATCTGCACCCAGTACCCGAGATCAAATCAGAAACAACCAATTACACCGCATCCTGTAGAAGAACTACCATGGGTAAAAATCGGAATAGATTTCCAACATGTTAATCACAAGGACTATCTGGTGACTGTCGATTATCACTCAAAATTTGTGACCGTAAGTGAACTGACTTCTAAAACAGCATCCGCTGTAATTAAAGAACTGAAACGAATATTTATGCATCATGGCATACCACAAACAATCTTGAGTGACAATGGACCACCGTTTAACTCCAAACAGTTTCACAGTTTCGCAAATTATCTTGATATAAAATCAATTAGCTCGAGCCCAACATATCCTGCATTCAACGGAGCAGTGGAACGCACTATAGAAAGGCACTTATTATCAAGGCAAGTAAGGAGGCACAGATTTGTATTGGGCAATTTTAGAACACAACAATACCCCAAAATACAACCTAGCTTCGCCAGCAGAATTACTGATGGGTAGACAACTCAACACACTCTTACCAATTTCAAAAGAGCTACTAATACCAAAGTTCGATGTAGAGCACACGATCGAAGCCCTACACCACAAGCAGGAACAGCAAATTAAACATCAACAGTTCGCTAAACCATTGAGTGCCTTAAAAACCGGACAGAAAGTGATAGTGCAACAAAATGTGCGTGAGTGGACTCCAGCAACTGTGCGCGTAAAGGCGGAGGAACCGCAATCTTATAAAGTTGAACTCGATAGTGGCGCTGTTATTAGGAGAAACAGAATCCATCTGCGACCAACTCCAGAGAAAGAGCTTCCGACAGCAGTATTCGACGACTCAATTGCAAATAAGGTTATAAACCCAGAGAAATCACCAACCCACAAGAGAAGCACAAGAATACCAGCACATTTCAAAGACTTTGTTTTGTATCCATAACAACTGTTTAACAAAAATGTTTACACTCGATTATTAAAAAAAAAAAAGGCGTGTTACATAGCTATGTTAGATAGTTACTAAAAGTCAGTTGGCAACGCAAGTAGCAAATGTAGCAACGGTACTGTACCAGTAAAATAAAAGTTATTATAATTAATTGTATCAGTAATCAGACAGTAATCTCCAAAATGGTAAGAGATTCTGTTAATAATACAATACTACTCAATATGTAGGTACATTTTATTAAATTAAATATAAATATTTGAGCTGGTTACTAACTTTCCCTTTTCAGTTGCTTTGTGTTTTTACGACTTAGTGATTTATTTAGTTCCAAAAAATGGGCCAACCTTCTGAACCACTACTCTAGATATATCTGTAAAGTACCTGCTCTAGTACAACCATTTTCTAACACTCTGGTTTTACCAGAAGCGATTGATTTTTTTAATGCAAATGATAACAGGTATTCACTGTACACAGCTAAAAATGCTTCTGAAAGTTTCACTTAAAGGCAAAATATTTACTTGAATCTATGACATGGGAAGGTGAAAAAAAGATAACTTTAGGTACATATAAAAATAGAAACAGTTAGATAAAATAGAAAACTTATAAACCCCACAAAAAAACATAAGAAAAAGATCAGATCGGGACTAATTTTATCAAACATAATCAAATATAATTACAAACAAGCTCGTCTGATTAGAAAAAAATCTAATCTATTAAACATGATTATTTAAAAACAATCAAAGCGTAATTATTTGAAGATAACTAGTAATTTCTTTTGCTATCACCACATGTATTATACAACAAATAGTAAGTATGCATTAATCATAAATACTCCCACATTAGGTTTAAACACAAACAATGACGTGCATTACACATCTTGTTATTTTTCTTTAATCTAATCAACCAACTATAAAAATACAAGAATCTCAATATAAATAATGCTAGCAAACTGGTTATTTTTCAAGCATTGCAAAGCTTATCAGAGATAACATTTTAAGGTAAATAATTAACTTCTTACCTGAAATATCTTTTCCAAGTACTTGTATCGGCGCATAAGTTTTACGAAAACCTGTTCCCAACTTTTCATAAAATCCACATTTATCTCGTCGGGGGCATTAAAAATGCAGGCATCCGTCTTGTAGGGACCCTCGCCCTCTTGCGACAGAGTCCCTCCTGGCACTACACAACAAGGCGTTATTTTTCAAAAACAACAATCAACAGGAGGACTTACCCAGGATGCCACCAGCAATGAGAATGTCAAAGAGGGATTCGCCATAGCGCCGATAGTCTAGTTTACTTCCAGCTCCATCCAAGTATCGTGAAATAGCTTCAAAATCGTTAGCACATTTATCGAGTCCAATAATTATAGCATCCCTAAATCCAAGTGGGTCATATTTCTCTTTTTCATCTGCGAAAAGGGAAGGGGGGCGACGTTAGGTTAAAGACAAACTAAATGCGAACTGTAATTACCTCTTTTTCTGGTCTTGATTCGTTGACCGGACAAAACTGGCTTTTCTACCTTTTGACTCATACAAAAATTTCTGTAAAATAATTAATGATAACGATGAATCATCGAGCGTAGCACAAAGGAAATTGGTCGTAAAATTTGTTAATAATAATAATGCAATAACGGCTTTGTAAAACGGGTCAATGACATTCTTTGTACTTTATTACAGTATTAAATGAAATTTTGCAATTTGTTAGAACGGAAAAGTAGCAAAAATGAACTTAGAACATTCCACGATTGTAAAAATGGTGAAATTAGAGAAAGATAATGTTAGGTACGCCAAAACGGGACAAAAATATTGCACAACACGCAGCGAACACGAACCACCATTACAATTAAATTTTTAAACATAAATATTTTTGGCAGGAAACGCGAGATTTTTGCAACAAAACGCTCGGGGGATAGAAATTGACCAGCTTTAGCCTATTTTCCGAACGAGGCAGGCGGAACAACCACGAAAATACTTACGTTGTTGCTGTTAAAAAAGAAGCACACCTCACGAGTTCCAAAAGAATTCAAGACACTCGTCAAAAGAAAGTGTCGAGGAGTGCGACTGCGAAGTTGATGGCAGAAACCGGAATCAATACACCAGACGAATTTACGCGGGAATTCAAATTTCCAAATGCAAACCACCTTCTCTTTGTTCAAGAGAGTAATTATATACACTCGTGCGATTTAAATAGATTTAAAACAGAACCTTTGTCGAGTATTTTGTGACGCGTGTGCAGAAAATACAATAACAAAAAATAAAAGTATTTCTTTTGTTTAAGTTTGGTGCGCGGGGATGCCGTCAGTGGACAGCACCAAACAGGAAGTTGATCCCATAGAAAAAACAGCACGGAAACAAAACGCGCGGAATTGAATCAGTTTCTATTGGATCAAGAACACAAAGAAAACTATACTTAATATACGGTTCGTTTCTATGGCACAACATCATATATCGTATAGCTGTATCGCAACATTGCGAAATCAGCAGAAATATAATTTAGATATACGCGGGAAATTTAAATTTTTCATATAAGTTTCGACATGGAAAGTAAGTTTAGAGTTATTTGAAGAATCAATTGACAAGGGTTTGGACGTAATATCCTCAACATTAATTCGAGTTTTACCACTTAACTACAAATTTAGCATTAAATTATGTTTCTGTTCGTCAATTGAAATTTTCACCGACATGTTTCCACTATGAGAAACATTGTGGTAAATACCCGTCCCCAATTTTTAATTATAAAACTTCCACAGAATTCATATTTTCTGTTTAATTAGTAATTTATCCTTAATTATTTTATCTTTCACATAATTTATTCCAAATTTCCTGCTCAACTACCGCGTTATGTTTAAAGTATATTTTTGTATTTCAATTTGAATTTTCTGAATAAAAATAATTTCAAATTTGTTACTATTTTTTTGGTATAAAATTCTTATGAAACTCAGTTTATGTATGGGCTAATACTGTAAAGTGACCTGGCAGCTAAAACTTAAATGTAACCAAAGATATTGTATCCATATAGTGCTCTTTGATGTTACTGTTTACATCGACAAACCATTATATTAGTTTCCCTGCCTGCCCCGAGTCTGCAACCAATGTAGAAGGCAGTGTGTATAATATACAATATAGTAAATTGGTAACAGTTTTGTCGTTATTCTGTTTGCAAGAAAATCAGACAAATCTTGAGATTGGGATAGTAAACATTATATTCTTCAATAATGGTAGTTTGTAAAAGGGTGTAAAACTTTACTAAATTAAGTCATAAAAGTAGGTTGATTTTACCGTATTTTTGAACTATTTTTGGCAATTTTTTATAACAAGTTGTTATGATTTTTTTATTTTATTATAATCTTGGGTGTATTATCTATTTAAAAAAAATTGCAAGTGGAAACGACGCTTATTAACATTTAGCTACAGTAACAACAGAAAAGCTAATTTTGGGTCACTTTAGTATCCCATCAATTAATTTATATTTTCCTGAAGATCTTCTAATAAAATATTAAAAATCATTTTAAACATGTCACACTTTTTAGTATAAACCAGCCGTTTTTGTATTTAAAATATTGGTTTTTTTATTGATTAAAAAAAAATTCAAGTGTCAGTTAACAGTTTTTAAGTTTAAATAGAACTTCTTTGCAGCTCACTTTTTCCATTTGATTAATAATATAGTTTTAAATATTTTTTACGTAATAATGTAAGAAACTATTCAAAAATATGAATCCTCTGATGCATTTACTTGCTTAATTCATAATTTATTTCTGATGGTAATTTAAATTTTACTGAAAATGTGTTTGTAATAATAATTGCATCAGAATATTTCAAGAATTTACAAACTGGTCTATATAAACCATTTACTGATTCACATTTTTCTGTTTAATTGTTAATTTAATTTCTGATTACTAAGTTTTCCTGGAAATAGGTTTACAAGAAATCTTTATTCAGATTTGTTTTCATTTTTTACAAACTTAGGATTATAAAATCTGCATCAATTCCAGGTTTTGTGCAGAGTTCAAGATTTGCATCGAAAGATGATCTAATTTTAATTTTTCTAGGAATGTTTTGTTGTTAAATTTCTTCAGAATCAGTTGAAACATCTAATACATTGCCACTGATTCCATTTCTTTTCAAACATCTACCTGTAAGTTTCTTTAGATGAAAACTTCTAATAAATTTCTGTACAACTGATAATTTTTCTGGTAGTAAACATTTTACCTCATAATTCAAAATTTCCTGGAACTGCTTCTGTAGGCAGTACAGTTGAGAATAGTTTCAAATACCAATCTAAGAAGATTTTACTACCAAATTCAGCAACTTAGGTTCTCTTGGCTAGTTAAGAATTTCCTTTAAACAATTTTGATATGTAATGTCTTATCTTTTTTCTATAAATTTCAATAAGCAAATTATACAAATAAGCCTTTCTTTATTAATTAAAATACAAAATACATAACAGCACCTAATAATTTTAGAATTATTTATCTTTCAACTGTTGGAGTGGATCAGTTAATTTTAATTTACTGCCTTCCTTCTTCATTTCTTCAGAATCGCTAAAATATTCCGCTAAATCGTTTCCAAGCAAAGATTTACTCTTTATTCGTGGCTTCCTCTGCTCTGCCGGTTCTTGCGAGAAAACATTTTGGGACTGCGAAACTTGATGATATATTGACATTGCCTTAAAACAATATTATTTTAAAAATCCAGAGTATTTTTAGCAAAGCAAGGTTACCTGTGCAACAATGTTAGATACATCCCCTGCATTAGCAGGTAAGATAAGTGTGTTATTACTCTTGGCCAGCTTATTAAATGCTTGCACGTATTGCTCTGCAACTGCAAGTGCTGCTGCGTCTGAGCCCTGATTGGAGCCGAGAGCACCAGCAACTAATCTTAAACCATCAGCCCTAGCTTCAGAAATAGAAAGAATTGCGGAAGCTTCACCAGTTGCCTTGTTAATGTGCTCCTGACGTTCGGCTTCAGATGCCAATATTCTAGCCTGTCGTTTACCTTCAGCTACGTTAATATCAGCTTCTCTAACACCTTCGGATTCCAAAATAGCAGCTCGCTTTTTTCGCTCAGCTTCTACCTGCATTTGCATGGCTTCTTGTACACGTGTTGGTAGTTTTATATCCCCTGAAATGTCAAAATTAGACGAGTGTAAAATGTTTACGTTAAGAACAATACGTAAAAAGTAAAAACTAGTAAAAACACAAAGTTGCAGGTAGTTGTTTAGAAGTACATATTTTTGGATAAAGGTAAGAGATAATTAGATTTTTCTAGCAGGAAGATCTATTGAGAAAGACACAGAAAGTATGATGTAAAAATGAGAAAATTTAAAACACTTGAATAAGTAGAGACAAGGGAGTGAAGCAAGAGAAAACGAATGCAAATGGGATAAGATAAGAAGCATCGAAAAAGTAGAAAAAAACATGGAATGTGCTGGGAGAGAGAAAAGAGACAGAACAACATTACACAAAAGAAAGAGAACTCACAGCACATACAAAAACGGAAGCTATAATTAAATCAACTTTTGAAAAAGGAACTTGGAGTGGAAACAAATGGGAAAAAGCGTTTAATATAGGGAAAAAACTGGAAATAATACTGGTAGAAACGGAATCTTGAGCAAAAAACAGGAGATAATACAGAACAAAAGCAAACATACCAATCATACAAATCAAAAGAGCACAAGTCAAAAAAACATGGCAAAACAAACAAAAAAGAATGCATTGGAGAAGTTTGGAAACAAAATTAAATCAGATTTTGCAGAAAGTCAGAAGCTGTTTTGTAGAACTTTCAAGCAACTGGGACAAAAAGGAAGAGTATTGAAACACATAAATAATAAAGATGACATAATGGACAAAAGGAGGAAATATTTACAAAATCTTTTAAGATAATCATAATGAAGGAAGAAATAAATGCAGCTATACAGGGTGTTCAAGCATGTAAGGCATAGAGATTTAGTTAAATAAGAAGACTGGTTTGGCGTCTTAAAGTCTACTCGGATCCATATTAAAATTTTACAAATTTTGTTTAATGGTTTCAGTACAGACTCAAAACCCAAAATGTTCAGTTTTAATTTTTTTTTGTGTGGATAATCTGTGTATTATCAGTAATATTGCGAAGTGGTTTAAAAATCAAAAATCTTATGTAGATTTCGAGAAATATTTAAGTAGTTTACATAGCTAGAGTTATATTTTCAATGTTATCAATTTTTTTTCCTTTGCTATCATTCGAAAGAGCTATATTTTTCCCTTTCTGGTAATATATACTAGATAAGATAATCTTCATAAACGATGGAGTTATGGAGGAAAACCATTTTCTCATAGCAGACTGTGTATATTCTTATTTCGCAGTAGGCTGTGAATCAACAGTAGAACCAAACAAGGATTTGATTTTTTTGGATTTACATCACGATGACTTCTCCCAACAAACACTTAAATACATGAACAATCTTCTTCTTTGTTTTGCCTTGCTTTAGAGCAGCGTTACTCAAAGTGTGCTCCGCGGAGCCACGGTACTCCGCAAAGCCTCCGGTAGGGCTCCGCCGGCAGCCATAATAAAATGAATACATGTATTAAAGTGGAACCTATAAGAATAAAGTTACCTAAGATAAAAATAAACTACCAAAACGAAACGCCTACTTATAGGTTTTACAGGTACATATACGTAAATTTAATATATTGTTAAGTAAGCGCCCGGCCTATTACATCGAAATGTTACACATACGCCACCATTCGCTCCCGGACTATAAGCAATCGGTGCGTCGCGCCGCTTCTCGTTGACGCGTAGTTCGGAGAAAATCGTCTGGCTGCGCGAAGTTTCTGGGGAATTCGAGATGATTCGATGGTTGTATAATATAAAAGGAGGATTGTTTGGCGCGGAGAATTAATTAATAAAGCAACGTACCGCAAAATTTACTTGCACCACGCTCAGTATTTTATGTTCGCTTGTGTTGTTCGTAGTGGTTGTAAAGTCTTGTATTTCGTGCGCGAAGAGATTCTATTTGTCACAAAATTAGCCAAATCAAATTAGTGTTAAAGAAAAATGGAGGGTTGGCTTAAAGGTGTTGCAATAAAAATAAAATCATCCACGGAGGGTTCACAAGTGGTTCGCTTGGATGATGTGTCAAATTCAAATCAAGGTGATATGACGGCGTCAAGTTCTAGTTCTATGGTTTCAAGTTCAAGTAGTAAAACATCTAATGACACACTAAAGGCGAAAAAACGAAAGTATGACGAATCATACATTAATCTCGGATTTGTTGATTCCAACGGCTCACCTCTCTGTATGTTGTGCAGCAAACACCTTCCTAATAGTTCGATGGTACCTGCTAAGATACGCCGACATTTAGAAACTGTGCATCCCGACTTCAAAGACAAGAGTAAAGAATTTTTGTACATAAAAAAGAACAATTATTAACAAGCCAAAAAACTATGACGTATGCGACTCAGACTGCGAATGAAAAGGCCACGGAGGCATCGTATTTGGTTAGTTACCGCATTGCCCAAGCAGGAGAAGCGCACACTATCGCTGAAAAGTTAATAAAACCATGTGTGGTAGACATAACACAATGTACGCTCGACGAAAAATCTGCAAAGCATCTTTCTACAGTGCCGCTTTCGAACGATACAGTTTCGCGCCGGATTGGGGATCTCGCAGGATACATAAAACAAGAACTGGTTGCACGGCTTCAAAATAACAAATTCGTCTTGCAAATCGATGAGTCGACTGATGTTGCTGGACTGGCCATCTTGCTAGTAATTGTGCGATATCCATATAAACATTCACTCGAAGAAGAGCACATAAGCAATTATGTGCTCATCGCTGCCTACTAACACAACCGGAGAAGAAATTTTTAACACGATTAACATATTTTTTGAAGAAAACCAACTCGATTGGAATGATTGCATCGATATTTGTACCGATGGAGCCAAGGCAGGTAGAACAGCAGGAGCAGTATCACGAATAAAAATGAAAGCGCCAAATTGTAGTTCCAGCCATTGCATCCTGCATAGACAATCACTCGCAGTTAAGAAAATGCCGCCAAATCTAAAATTGGTTCTTGATGAGGCGGTAAAAATAATTAATTTTGTCAAGTCACGTCCACTGCAATCCCGATTGTTCTCAATATTATGTGAAGATTATGGTAGCAATCATAAAACACTACTGCTCCATACTGAAGTGAGATGATTGTCTCGGGGTAAAACTTTGACAAGGCTTTTTGAACTAAGAACAGAATTACAAAGCTTTTCTTACAGATATTCCTTTTAATTTAAATTTAAAAGACCGTTTGTCCGATAAAAGCTGGTTATTTAGACTAGCATTTTTAGCAGACATGTTTGGAAAACTTAACAAATTAAACCTGTCACTACAAGGAAAACAGACAACAGTTTTCAATGCTAACAAGATAA
The DNA here is from genome assembly GCA_014611495.1 of Limonius californicus. NCBI lineage: Eukaryota > Metazoa > Arthropoda > Insecta > Coleoptera > Elateridae > Limonius > Limonius californicus. The sequence goes on from JABXWE010006695.1 coordinate 23,740, forward strand.
CCGCCTTTAAAAGAAAATTAGATTTTTGGATTACTTGTTTTGGTAAGAGAGAAACAGAAAGCTTTTCATTCCTAAGCGAGTTCCTTAGTCACCTTAGTCTTAGTGATACAGAAATATTTCAAAATGAAACATTTGTTGAATTGGTGCAATATCTCAATGATCTGCGAGCGACTTTTAAATCTTACTTTCCTGAAGAACAGAATATGAAACTGAAAATAAACTCATGGATTCAAAACCCCTTTTCATCCAATTTGCAGAAGCCTGAAAATATGTCAAATCAGATCTATGAATCATTTTTAGAAATGACATCAGACACAAGCATGGAATCATTGTTCAAAACAATTTCACTGAATGATTTATGGTGCAGGGTTCATAATGAATATCCACAACTTGCCACAGAGGCTTTGAATGTTCTTCTGCCGTTCCCAACAACGTACTTGTGTGAAACGGGATTTTCAGCATATACAGCTACAAAAACAAAATACCGCAATAGACTGGATGCCGAACCAGACATGAGAATTCAACTTACTACTTACTCAGTAAGTTAGTAAGCAATCATACAAAAAAAGGTAGATACAGTAAGTCTTACTGTATCTACCTTTTTTTGTATGATTATTAATAAACAA
>JABXWE010006703.1:0-20250 GCA_014611495.1 Limonius californicus
CTGTTTTTACTTGTTTCCATATGTGTATTTTTCGTTAACAGCTGTTGTTTAAGAGTTAACCATTTGGGTGAAATAAAAATATAACGTTTATTAATTGTTTTTTTGACTTATTTATAAATAAATATATAAATGTATTGGAACTGCTAACAGTATTATATTTCCTTGTGAAATATATAATATTTAATGGAAAAATACCGTTGTTTATAATGATAAAATATACATTTATATTAAATTTTGATATAATAAATAATTGTTGCAATAAATTTTAGATAACATAAATAATAATAATAAACTGAAAATTTAGCAATGGGTATGAACTTTGTTTCTAAATTTCTTTTAGCTTTATTTTAATTGGAAACACTAATATCTGTAATTTTACATGTAGTCTAATTAAAGAAACAAGTTTTACCGTGAGTTAAAGTAACGAATACAATTTAAATTAAAATAAGGAAAATCTCGAGGAGTTTTCACTTAGGTAGGACAATAAAATTCGTGACTATGCAGAATTTGCCCTACGTTCACACAAGATCATTTACTCAAAATTAACTTCCACAGCTTACTGCATAAGTTATGAATCACCCTATACATTTTTTAAAAGAAAAAGAGTTGTAATTAACCTAATTACATTTTAAAATACTTCATTTTTCTCATTACATTTAGTGTTAATTTACAATAAATTAAACACGAATGTTAACTGTCAGAGAATAAGTTTCTTAATAAATCTAATTGGTTAATTATCCTAGATTAAGCGCATTCGAAATGTGATCTCGGCGTATTATGCAATAAACAATAACACGAATCGGCTAATAAAACGCCGAGGCGGTTAATAAATCAAACAAAAATTACATAATGTGGCAGCTGAGTAGCACAAATTGAATGATTTCCTGTTTTAACAGCAGGTAATAATCGTATCGGTAATGTGGGCAAAAGGATAGGCCGGTAAAAACCATCTAATGTTGGTAAAACGACCCACAATCGACCCACGGAGGAGCCGAGATCCTACACCGAAAGTGTTTTTTGTCACGAAAGGCTTAATCCTATCGGGGGATAAAAGATTTAATTAAATACAACCTAATTTTGGGAACACGCTGCGAGCTTCCTTTTTTATTTAACGCCGCGGAAGCGAGAGGGGGAACCGCGCGGAGCGTTAATTTCGGAGAAAAACGGTTAGGAAACCATTTGTAATATTAAGTAGGCATTTTATAATACGCATGAGGTGGGTCAGTTATAATTTTGAGGTGGTAAATTTATTTTAATTGGATTTTGCTGGGTGGCGCCGCTTTAATATTATCTTGTTAATAACTTTATTAAAATTCTTTTGATGTGCCGCTTAAGCCGACAAATAATTTCGTTTACAAGCGTTTAGGCGCTTGTTAATACAGCAATAACGATTTTTGTTTATAAGCACACCTTTGAATTACTCCTTAAACAAGACGCGACTTCTCGACCTATTCACGCCCGAGCTTTCCCTTTCGATTAGCGTGAACTATTTCCAAGCCTCCTAATTAGAATTAAAATCGAGCGAAATTATCTGATTAGAAGCTGTGGTCATGCAGAAATTAATGGCACCAATTAGAACCGGGCAATAGCAGTGGCCCCCGGAGCGCACCCTGTGGGCAACTTCTTCACTTGAGCTCATAACTCAATACTTTATCAATTACAACGATAGGAAATCTCTCTTAAAGGCATCCAATTATCGTGCAACAAATGCGGAGGTAAAGAAATCCATCAAAATCGAGAAACAATGGAACAGCGGTACGAAAGCTTGACGGATCTAAATTCGTATCGGAGATTTGATTCGAGTAAGCTTTGACAGGATTGGCTTTTGTTTCAGTGATCCATGACAACCGTTCCGGATTTATGTATTCCTTCCCGGAGGCTTTTCTGCGTAAGGACTCGCAGAGGCTGTTTAATATGGAAATGTCTGTTTATTCGAGAAAATCCCGTAATTAAAACGAAATTCGCCAAACACAAAATTAATCTTGTCGAGCTAATTCTTATTTATCTGAGGAACTTTCGCCACGCGGATTGCGATTTGAGTTGACTCCCATTAGACATTAGATCGGTGGTATTATTAGTCAAGGAATGGTGCTCAGTCAGTTTAGTCACGGTGCCACTAACAAGTCAATTTGATGAGGATTTACCGAACAGGTTCTGGAAAGATTAGAGGAAGCAACACACGAGTAGGTACATCTGACTGGTAACACCGTTTTCATATTTCACCCAGACAGCCGGTGTAGAAATTGAAAATTATTTCGTGTCTTCTAATGGAAGCGTGGAGAACTGGACACTTCATCTTTTAATTTATGCCGGTAAAACTTGTTGCCACTTCTACGGATAACTGTATTTTTATTCGGATAATCCTTGAGTTATTTTTGAGCTTTGTACTGCTAATTTGTAGCTGTGAATAGGTACTAAAACATCCTATTCAGAAGAAGGTTAGGCGTATCAATAATCTGACACGCGACCTTACAAAACTTTAGTACTTATAAGAAATTTTATTTTATGCAGGACTTACATAAATGTATACTGATGTAAAAGCCTTGGTGCTATATCATGTTAACGGGCCTGCTATTAATACTGTAGAGTGTAGTCTATTAAACTATTATACAGGGTGGGCCAGCTCATTTGTCCCCCCTAAACTTGACTAGATTTTGTTTTTTTGGCCTGTTTAGCATGAAAGGAATAATTGTAATTTTTGCAAAAATAAATTTTGAAGGGTTAAATCTACCATATGTTAAATAATACAGGTTGGGCCAGCTTAATAGTCCTCCTTGAACTGGACTAGATTTTTTTAGACCGGTTTAGCATCTCCTAAAGCCGCATTACAATTATTTCTAAAAATAAATTTTGAATGGTTAAATCTACCATATGTTAAATAATACAGGCTCGGCCAGCTTAGTAGTCCTCCTTAAACTGGACTGGATTTAGTTTTTTATGCCGTTCTAGCATCTCCATCAAAGGCATAATTGTAATTATGGCAAAAATAAATTCTGAAAGGATAAATCTACCATACGTTAAATAATATAGGCTGGGTCAGCTTAGTAGTCCTCCTTAAACTGGGCTAGGTTTTGTTTTTTTAGACCGGTTTAGCATCTCCATAAACAGCATAATTACAATTATTGCTAAAAATAAAGTTTGAAGGGTTAAATCTACCATATATTAAATAATACAGGTTGGGCCAGCTACGTTGTCCACCTTAAACTGGACTAGATTTCGTTCTTTATGCCTGCTTAGCATCTCCATGAAAAACAAAAAATAAATTTTGAGGGGTTATATCTACCATATGTTAAATGATACACGTAGGGCCAACTAAGTTGCCCCCCTTAAACTCGACTAGATTTTGTTTTTTAGACCGGGTTAGCATCTCCATAAACGGCATAATTACAATTATTGCTAAAAACAAAATTTTGAATGGTTAAATCTACCATATATTAAATAATACAGGCTTGGCCAGCTAAGTTGTCCCCCTTAAACTGGACTAGTTTTTGTTTTTTAGGCCGGTTTAGCATTTCCATAAAAGGCATAATTGCAATTTCTGCTAACAATAAATTTGGAGGGTTATATCTACCATATGTTAAATATACAGGCTGGGCCAGCTAAGTTATCCCCCTTGAACAGAACTAGTTTTTTTTTCTAGGCCGGTGTAGCATCTCCATAAAAGGCATAATTGCAATTATTTCTAAAAATTGGGGGGTTATATCTATCATACTAGGGCGGGGATGGCTCAATGATAGAGAGCCAAGCTTTGGATGTAATAGTCCAAACGCTTCCCGGTTCGAATCTCCCCAGGGTGGGAAATTTTTCTAATTCCCTGGGTGGTTGTCCCCCAAACTAGACTAGTTCTTGTTTTTTAGGCCGATGTAGCATCTCCATAAAAGGCATAATTGCAATTATTGCTAAAAAAAGTTTTGAGGGGTTATATTAACAATGTGCTAAATAATACAGGCTGGGCCAGCTACGTTGTCCCCCTTATACTGGACTAAACTGGTTTTAGTTTTCTTCTCGGTTTAGCATCTCTATAATAGGCATAACTGCAATTATTGCTAAAAATACATTTTGAGGCGTTATATCTACCATATGTTAAATAATACAGGCTGGGCCAGCTAAGTTGTCCCCCTTAAACTGGACTAGATTTTTGTTTTAGGCCTGTTTAGTATCTCCATGAAAGGCATAATTGCAATTATTGCTAAAAATAAATTTTGAAGGGTTATATCAACAATAGATAAGTATGTTAAACTGGACTAAACCGGATAACTGCAATTATTGGTAAAAATAAATTTTGAGGGGTTATATCTACCATATGTTAAATAATACAGGCTGGGTCAGCTAAGTTTCCCCCTTAAACTGGATTAAACTGGTTTTTGTTCTGTTAGCATGGTTTAGCATCTCCACAAAAGGCATAATTGCAATTATGCTCATAAAAGGCATAACAGTAATTATGGCTAAAAATAAATTTTGAACGGTTAAATCTACCATATGTTAAATTATACAGGCTGGGCCAGCTAGGTTTTCCCCCGCAATATACATATAGCATGGCAACCAAAATAACTTATTCTTTAATTCAATTAAATTGATCAATATTGTAATGTTGCGTACTTATGACAATATACTGATTAAAGCTGTCAGTTTACTTAAATTTTTTAGTATAACGTGACAACAGATGTCTTGCTTATTTTTGGCGAATGTCACAGAAATGCAGTTGTAACCGGCAATTTTTATATCAGGCGCTATCCAATTAGAATACAACAAAATATTTAGATCTTCTTTAAGAAACGAAGGTAAATTTGTTAATTTCAGAAGATGTAGGAGCAATACGAATCTAAATAGTTAGCTAGCAGTGTTAGAGGCTATCAATGAGAATCTGCATGTAAGTCAAAGAGATCTAAGCACAAAAATGGGTATTACTAGAAAACTTCAGATAGAAGAATGCTGAAAACAAATGTATTTCATCTCTATCACGTTGTGTTGTTGTAAGAACTGCATGAAAATAATCCTCAGAGAAGATTGCAGTTATGTAATTTCTTCCAGATTCAACTTCTTTTGGATCCACCTCTTTTACATTGTGCATTGTTTAGCGATGAGGCAAAATTATTAAACAATGGTGAATAGTGAATAGGCATAACCCGTACTATTACGTACAAGAGAATCCGCACTGGACACGTGATGTCTATTTTCAAAAACTTTTACCTGTAAAAGTTTGGTGTGGCGTTCTAGGTCACCATATTATTGGACCAAACTTCTTACATGCAAATTTCACTGGACAACGTTCTTTGGATATCCTACAAAACATTTTACGCGACTTCTTGGATGATATCTGCTTACTACAGTTAAATTGTTAAGAATTATCTAAATAATGAACTGTACTCTCTCCACCTCACCTACGACCAGATAGTATTTGCAGCAGATGATGATGGTGCCTCATTTGTGATGTGGAAACTACTAAAGGAGTATACAAAGTGGGGGCTAGAAATACATTCCACTAAAACAAAATAGATGGCAATAGGAGCACCATCGTCAAACTTAATAGTGGGGAATGAAGTCATTAATTTATGTCATAGTTTTACATATTTAGGACTAACAATCACCTAATAAGCAACGATGTATAGTGATATTAAAGCGAAGATTGGCCGAGGAAGAACAGGAGCAAACAGATCATAAAAGACACAAAAAACATAATTTATAACTTAATTACAAACATCACTCTCTGTGGTTTAAAGGTATGGTGCATAGATCAGCGTCGAAAGAATAATTTATATCGCAGGAGAGAAAAACGAGTGGATTCCTCCAGAACGTAGAAAAAGAGGCCAATCCAGAAGATTTTGGCGAAATGAAGTTTTAGAAACCATGAAAAACCGGAGAATTCCACACGATAGCTGGCTAGACAGAAAAAATTGACGAAATTTAGTAGTCCCAAAAAAAATGTTTTTCATGTACACATTGATTGCTGTTTGTAGTTATAATGTCATATGTCCGGTACATGTACAAGTGTTACCTTCTATGTCAAGATAGGTGTTATATTGTACATTTTATAAGATCTTGTAAATTATAAATCACTTTCTAGATAGCAAGAAGCGGTATGTATATATATATATATATACCATGTATGGTTTGCAAATATATATATATATATAAAATTAATGTGAAAGAAATTGGATTGGAAGAGGAGCTGTGCAGCCATGGTCACCAAGAAAGTACGATATCACTTCACTAAACTTTTTCTTTGCAGTACAATTAAAGAAATATAATGATTCATAAGATAGAATAATCGAGGCTTGTACATAAATCACAACTGGCACACTTGTTCGTGCGCAAAAATCGTTTTGAAAGCGAATTACAAAATTTATTGAAGTGATTGGAGGAAATTTTAAACAGTTATGTACTGAAATAAATAAATCGTTACTATGTATTCTTTTTTGTTTTTCACTTGTTTAGTTTTTCCTTTAAGACGATTGCACCAATGGGCACGTTTCTTGTTAAATACTAGTAGTAGTGAAACTGTTAATTATTACAGCAAGCGATCACCTTGACAGAAAGTATCTTAAATTAGTTTCTATACTGTAAGAATCCAGTAATCTCAATTGCTATGATACATATTACGTCAACCACTTTTAAGGGGGGGAGCAACTTAACTGGCTCACCCTGTATTGTATTGCGAAGATTATTGTGGTAAATCCAAATTTAAGTAATGTTCAAAAGTATCAAACTAAAATAAATAGAAACTACATAATTATACGTACAGGATCTACCTGTTTCTCTCCGATAAACCCCACAACTTTGTGAGTTGCTACTTAATTTTTATTCAATACGTGCAGGTAATTATCAATCAAGTTTTAAAACCAAATTCATGTTACTGTAATCTTGGAGGAAATAATGAAATCATTCAAATGGAATTAATTAAATTATTTACAATTATTTTCTGATAGAGACGGTAATTAGTTGGATGTTTCTACTATCCCCGAAATGGTTATCGAATTTTGCAAAATTCTTTCAATTTAATATAATCAACCATTGAGACAAATTCATGGTAACTAGGAGCCCGAATTATTAGAATTTATTACCGGTGATGTAAAGATTTAGAAAGATGGAAATTAGTTATTTTTGAAGGTAGGTAATTGATCTCCCTGCAAAACCCCATGTATTTTATGACATTTCTGGTATTGTTTTTTTAACACGAAAGAAGTTAAACAATCACCTTTGGGTTAACTAATTATTTTTAAAATTCCTTTTATGGAAAGTAAAACAAGTTAGTAATCTTTAGGAGCCTATGATTGCACTAAAACTCTCCCCATGAATTGAATGAAGTTTCTAGATTTGTATTTAGTTAATATTGGATTTGCTTCTGTTCAATATATTGTAAAACAATATAATAAATCAACGTTTAAGCCAAATTCCTGTGGTAACCACAACATCCGCAAAATAAATGAATAAAATTATAGCCATATAATGTTTATAAAGTTCCCTGCTTTGTTTTTATTCAGTACATAAGAGTATTAAAAAATTAACCTTTAAACCCAATTCCTGTTATTCAGATTTGAGTGGTAACGACGAAAGTCGAAAACTGAATTAACACAAATATTCATAACAATGTGTGATTAGAGTGCTGTGGATATTATTATACCCACGAAACAACCCCCATGTTTTCATGAAATACCCCTGAAACAACCCCCATGATTTTATGAATTGCCCCTGAAACAATCCCCATGTTTTCATTAAATGCTTCTGAAACAACCCCTACGTTTTCATGAAATAACATTTTCAAATCACATTCTTACTCCCCAAGATTGAGTAGTAACAACGAATTCCATAGTACGTTAATAAAATAATTTACAAACATTTTTGAATTGAAAGAAAATAAAATAAGTTATATATTATGGTTTCAATTCCACTGTAACAAAGACAATTAATTTACTGAAATTTCTGACTTAATTTTTAGCTAGTATACATATACAAGTAAATGCAAAATTAAGATTAAGCCAATAGCACGTTAGTTAAATTTGCGTGATAATAGCGAGGTTGAATTATATTTTAGGTTTTTTTAGAATTGAAAGTAATGGATATTAGATGTTTTCCAAAAGTTTGATTTCCCTATAACGACCCCCATGAACTTTGACGGTAAAACATATATACAACTAAAATAATACTGAACAATAAGCCAAACTCAGATTAAGTGATTCGTTTGTATCTTGTATATGGTAAACAACAGCAAATTAATTTTTCAAATGTGTTGCTCTGTTTTAAAGCTGGATTAATAAATCTAATTTCAAAAATTCGTCCATTAGAGGGGGTAGAACGTTTTTTAACACCCTGTATCAATTTTTGCAATTTAATTTTAATTCTCAACTGCAACTTAAAAATAATATAAAATACTACATTTCTCATAGAAAACAGTTGAATGTGATCTTGTGTGTGTGGGGGGGAGGGGGGGGGGGCGGATTAGAAACTTAGGTTTTTACGTAAATACTAAATAGCGCTACTTCTTGAACTAATCAAAAAACATTTTCACTAAACAGCGAAATGAATATGAATAAAAATTAATAAATAGCCAGTCAGTCATTGTATATTCTCTCATCTTGCTTTAAAAATTACTTAAAATGGGGAGGTGCAGCAGTATATATGTAAACAATGTTACTTGTTGAACAAATCAAGATATATTTTAACTAAACCTAGAAATGAATGACAAGTTGTATTATTCAAGAGTCATCTGTCAGCATATATTATTTCATTTGAATTTAAATATGAGTTGGGAAGGGGGGTACAGCGCGTTAAAAAATCCTCATAATTTAATACAATACATATTTATTGTCCCATTATTGAGTTTTAAAAATTTTCACGTTAAAAATCCTCATAATTTAATACAATGTATATTTATTTTCCCATTATTGAGTTTTAAAAATTTTCACGGCTAGCAGTTGAATGTGATCTTAGGGGGGGAGGGGCAGAAAAATTGTACGTACCTTAATTATTGAACCAATCAAAATATATATAGACATGGTAATTAATAACAAGTTGTAGGTATTATTAAAGTCATCTATAGGCGGATATTTTCTCATTTTCATTTAAAAATATGTTGGGGGGGGGGAGTATGTAGAGCGTTGAAGAATCCTCACAATTTATTGAATCCAATGAATTTTTATTTTACAATTATTGAGTTTCAATTCAAATTTAAGTCTTTCAGCAACGCACAATTTTTCATGAATGGCAGTTGAGTGTAATTAATAACAAGTTGTATTATTAAAGTCATCTGCCCGCGGATATTTTCTCATTTTCATTTAAACATCTGTTGGTGAGCGGGGGGATGTAGAGCGTTGAAGAATCCTTACAATTTATTGCAATATATGTTTATTTTACCATTATTGAGTTTTAATTCACGTTTAAGGCTTTCAGCAACGCAAAATTTTTCATGACTAACAATTAAATGTGATCTTAGGGGGGGAGGGGGCAGGAAATTTGTACGTACCTCACTTATTGAACCAATTAAAATATATTTTTACTAAACATGGAAATAAATACAAAACACTAGTAAAGAACCAGCTGTCAGTCTATATTTTTTCATTTTAGTGCATACACGACGGGAGCAGGGTACAGCGTTAAACAATTACCATAATTTTCACCAATGCATGCTCTTTTTACAGTCCAAATTTGAGGCTTCCAGAATTGCAAAATTTGTCATAAATAGTTATGTGAAGTTGGTATTTTTTATGTTTGCACATATACATATAACTTACACTTATATTTCTATATCCAAGGCTTGTTCAACTAAAACCCATCTTTGATGAACTTAGCCTTGAAAACAAATGCAATAATTCAACTGGCGTTTGTTAATGTTAGTAGTGTTTGTAAGCAACACATTAATAAGTTTCTGGCGTTTGAATTTGGTTCTCACTTATAAAACCACGATTTTGAAATGGCATTTGTTGTTGAAAATCGTCCAAGTTTGATCAGTGTGCGGTCGTACAATTTTAATGCGCTGAGAGTGTGCAGCCATTGCAGATTCCTACACGAATGCAAGCAGTGTATGGAAATGCATGTATTGCGTGCCCAACTGTGAAGGAATGATGTCGAATATTTAAGAATGGAAAAGAGGGGACTGTGGATGAACCGCGACCAGGTGCGCGGTGTACTGCATTACCAGAAAACAATATATGTGTGTGTGTGTGTGTGTGTGTGTATGTGGAAGACCTTATTAGAGAAAATCGTCGAATTTCAGTTAGAGAAATTTCAGAAATTATTGGTGCGAGTGTAGGATCTGCCCATAGTATTATCCGTAATCTGAGTTACCTACAGCAAAGTTTGTTCGCAATGGATTCCTCGTCTCTTGTCTAATGAAAAAATATGCTTGCGAATGGGCTTAGCTCTGCAACACCTCACAGACTATAGGCAAAATGGTGATTACTTTCTTCTGCTAATAGTTGCTGGCAACGAAACTTGGTACCATTACTACGAGCCATCCAGTAAGTTATCGTCGATGCAGTGGAAACACTCGAGTTCATCACCACCGAAGAAGTTTAAAGCACAACCTTCTGCAGGCAAGGTGATGTTAACATTTTTTTTTCGACCATGAAGGACGCTTGTTGAAGAGTTTAAGGAACCTGGAGTAAATGTCAATGCAAATCTTTACAATGAAACAAGCTTCATCAAGCAATAGGACGGAAACGTCCAGGAAAACTTAGGCGTGGGTCGTTTTGCTGCACGACAATGCTAGGCCTCATGTTGCTAATGTGGTAAAAGAAAATCTTCTACGAAAGAAATGGAGGGTTTTACAGCATTCATCCTATAGCCTAGAGGCGATTTCCATATTTTTGGACCGCGGAAAAAGACTTTAAAGGGTCAGTATTTTGAGTCTGACTTAGAAGTAGAGATAGCTGTGGAAGACTTCTTTAGTCAGCAGCCGCAAGAATTCTATGAGTAGGGTATAAGTCGGTTAGTAAAACAATGGGATAGGTACCTTAACTGTGACGGTAATTATTTCTAATAAATTTGTTGCATTTTTTATAAAGCAAAGATGGGTTTCATTTGAACACACCTCGTAGGTATTTGAAAAACGGAAGTAGGTATATAATCACAACCTTTTGCGATAATACTTGCTAACATTGTATTAAATAATTATAAACTAAACTAAATAAAACGATTGTTTCCTAGATTGTTAATTTTAAGATAGGTACATCTATGAATCTAAAATTTGACGACAAAATTGGTCAAAGAAAAACCAACAGTACCTACAATTTAAAACATTCCGAGTTGCTATTTCTGAGTACACTACTGGAATTGATATAACAAATAGAATTCACAGATGGTGTAGTTGGAAAAGGTTCAAAAACGAAACTAACTTTTTAATTTTATTCGCTTTTCATTGAATAATATTTATCCACAAAGATTTTTATTGCACAAGTTGCAATCAGCAAGCAAACACGGAGAAATGTTGCAATTTACTGGAAAATCGTAATTATAAGACTGCAGATTACAATACTAACGTCCTAGATTAAGTGGTTTAATGAGAAATGGGTACGAAGCTTGCTCGTATAGATGACTTGCCATAATTTTAACTATTTAGGAAACCCAAAGAAAAATAAACATATCCCCCAGAATCAATAGAATTTAAGCTGTGGAATGTTTAACTCCACAATTCAACAAATTTATAACACTATCTATAAATACAAAATACCTTATAAAAATAACCACCCTTTCTTTTCTAAAAAATTTGTAAACTCAAAAATATAACTGTAGGTTCATACACATAATATATCCATGGTACTAAGCAATAAATCCACCCTAATTGCATCAAACTTAGCAAAATGGGCCCATAAAAGATATCTTTACTGGATATAATAAGTTTATAAACAACCACACAAGATAGACGATTATAAATGGCACCCCGGAGGAAAGGTTAGCGATCCCTCGTTGTGGGACCACTGGCAAAAAACTCATCACAGTCTTGTTTCTGTCTTTATTAATTCAGTCATGATTTATTTTTACCGATGCTGAATGGAAGTTATGACTGATGTGTTTGGATCAGATGTGTAACAATAGTTGATTGAACGAATCTAAGAATCTCCAAAGAATTTTACAACCATCAGCAGCAAAAGAGGTGTCCATCATTGGTACATAAACCTTTTCTATCTTAAGTGTTGTCATTCAAGAACGCAATAAAATCCTAGAGCGAACCAAATAAAGCGATAACCATTTAAGCAGCCATTAATTTAATTTCGTTTTCCACACAAACTGCAACAAAATTGCGAATAATTTACTGCAAGCGCTACTAATTGCAAATAACGTTAATTTATCTAAATGTTCATCTACTTTATGGATCGTTCACGCAGCGCAACAATCACAATAAAGTTGGCCGTGCAATTTGAAATTTCATTTGTTTAATGACGTTATCTTTGTATGTAGATATAATTTACAGCCCGTGCAATTATCTCCGCCTTTCTAAACACCTCTCGGGAAAAAATCCGAACCTCGCAGGCGACGGTAGCGAAACCAACGACTTTCAGCCTTTACAACTTCCTCGTAAACACTCGCTCCGTGTGGTGTGCTATTCAAAACTGTAATCGAAGCATACGCAATAAATCAAACAATAGTTTGCCTGCAACAACTCATTAGTCTAATATTAACCGTTTCTCGTTTACTGTTAATGCAAACCTCACTTGTAAGATTTACATAAATGCATGAAGTCCTCAATACGTAAAAACTTCTAGAAATTAAAGAAACTCTTTCCAATTTATGTTCGGAAATCGACAGTATAAGCAAAATAACTCAAAACCCAACGACTGCATAATTATTAAATCAAAATCAAACTGCGTCCCACAAGGAACCCTACTGGGGCCACTCCTGTGTTAGTCTACACCATACATCTACCTAAATTAAATTATTAGTTATATTAAATGGCAATATTATGTCTTGATGATGGGAAATTGAGCATTAGACAGTTCTTAAATAGGTTGTTAAGACGTAGCCGAGAATAGTTCGAATAGTTTCCCTTAATTTGTCGATATTAATAACATCTGTTTTACGAGAAAGTTTTACAGAGAATAATTATAAACATTATGTAATGATGTAGTTATTTAAGGAGTATTTCTCTTCATACGAATAACAATTTTTAATTAAACACTAGAGGTGTGTTGAGAATGAAAGTAACCGTTAATAACTTTATTATTCGGCAAGAAACTGCATTTTCTTAACTTGTTAGTAAATGTAAACTAAATTCTAATGTAAGATTAGGTTATTCAATTTATTTGAAATACTTTAGGTACATTCATTTAGTTGAGTTTCTGCCGTAGTATAATACAAAATATGTCAAATAACATAACCTTTACAAATATCGCAATGTACAACAAAATAATTAGTTCAAAAAATTAAGGAACCTTAACGGGGTTAGATGTACATACGTCTTGAGGTTCGCTTATACTATTATGACTTATTACAAATGTTTATCAAAAAGCAGCGATATCAATTCCACTACAGAAACACTATTATAAAGGTTTAATCCGTAGAAAAAGCTTTGAGCTCGTGAAATTACCATATTAACAATCAATCGCAAGGTTACTGTAAAATCAGGACCTCTAGTTATATTACTTATGATAAATATAGCTCCTTATAAGGTAGAATAAGACCTACATCACTTAAGAATTGGAATACGAACCATCACGTGCATGCTACAACGTTGTTAACACAAGTTAGGATCTTTATTTATTTATTAAACATAGTATTTCGCACTCTATTTCCGCTAACATCTGTTTTTTGTTAATTGAATGGTGTGGAACTTTAATCATTATGTTTTTAACCTTTTCTCTGCATATTACATTACGTTTTGGTGTCCAACCATTCCCAGATGATAATTACATTGTCCTCTGGTTAAATGGATTGAAGTATGTATGTTTTTGACGATCATTGCGTTTTGGGGGTTGCCTATATGGCGATTTCACGAAACATAAATTTAACCCCACGCCGTGCATGAACAAAATTACGACTATCAGTTTTATAATAGAACTACTCCGGATGTTACTGTAATATTCTTCACTAATTGAGAAGTGTAATGGTTGAGCTAGAGTACAATGTTACGGTAAACAATAGAAATGAAATATAACATGTGCGTTAAGAATTAGCAGACTAAACTAAGTCTCAAAAATAAACACAAGTAGATCAGGTAGTTGAAGAATATGTTACAGCAGTTAAGTCAAATTAATAATGTGTTAAACCATGTTAATACCAATTAAACAAATAGTTGGAAGATAAGCAGAATTGTAATCCGCTTTGAATAAAATCTCTTGCATATCTGTTATTATGTTCTTCATGAATATAAACGGTACATTCGACAATGTTTATTTTGTTGCTTATTAACATTTTAAATACATAATACTTACTTGTTGGCTTAGGAGGTAAATAAACAGGAGTGAATAAAAGCTAATCTTAACGGGAGAATTGAAGTTCTTTGATTTGATTCATAATGTTTATTAAAAAGGATTCAGCTCATCATTTTGTCAATTCTGAATGCTTTAATTATTACAGATATATTACTAAGGTGTTCACAAACAAGTCTGCTAAGGGTTCTGGGAATATTTTGGCCACAATAACTCATCCGAACAATATTCACGGATCCCGCCCCTAATCAATCAAGCATTAAAAAGGTGCTAACCAATTCCCAAGGTTTCAAACCTTCATCAGTCGAACCCGACATTTATCTTCGCAAGCAATTATTTCAGAAAAATAACCCAATAAATCAGGGCCCACGGGAATCTAATAATAAGCGGCTAGAAAAATTAAGGCCCGTCAGTTCATAATTGCTATAATCATAACGCGGACAGTCAAAAATCGCCGAAAGCAAACGGAATCTTACCTGCCGTGATGCTGGGCACTCCGAAAGGCGTGGGTCCTTGGAACATGGGTCCTGGGCCTCCGAACGGGGTCACGAGCCCTTGGGCAGCCCAGTTGGGGTGCGCCGCTTGGTAGACGGCGGCGGCGAGCGCCGAAAAGGGCGTCGGTCGGATGGGGCCCTGGTTCGCCATGCCTTCCCGTTGGAAATCGGGCCGCTCGCGTTGCTGCGGCAAAAAGTGCTCGCTATCTTTGGAAAGGCTATCGGATTTTTGGTCTGTATTTAGGTCTTCGACGTCCACTATCGAATCCTCTTGGTTTGAGTCGTACTCATCGTCGGATGAGTGGTGCTGGGGGCTTAAGGAGGAATTCTGATGAGACACCGGCGACGCGGACTTCACCGGCCTGGTGTCGGCCAAAAGGGATGCTACACTAAAACTAATGTGTCCATTTTTACTAGCAGTCTGTTGCTGCTGAGGGTTTTGGGTTTTCTCACTGAGGCTTTGCATAGTTTCCGCGTTTTTTGTGTTCAAACTGTCAATACTTTGGATAGTCATGCTTTGGACACTATCAGTCTGTTTCTTAAGCATGAAGATACTAATTCTTCCACGAACTTTCTTGTGGTACCATTAACACTTCGAAGCACTAGTGCACTTGAACATTTTCGAGTTTCCTCACTACACTTTTTTAATTTCAAAATAAAATTGTTGTGTGTGCGCTATATCTACCACAGTCAAACTTGGACCGTCCAGTTGGTAAGGCTACCAAAGTACAACTGACCAGGCAGCTTGTTATCCTGGCGCCTGTAGGAATGGGCGTGCTTGAGCGAATCAAGGAGGCGCTGGATGTGAACCCGCCTTTAGCCAAAGAACCTATTTCGTTTTCCACCAATAAGCGACGGCTATTTTGAATAGGGAACCGCTCGCTCAAGTGGATAATCATCGAGAGCCCTTCTCGAAGGAAGGATCGAGCCTGGAAACGAACTGGGCTACGTGTCCCGTTCTTTTTCTCGTGCACGGCGTTTTTAGTGTTTTGTTGTTATTACAACTACAGATTTAAGTGCTTGTACTCTTTTATGAGGCTATTAAAATGGCCTTTCAAATTATTATAACTTAATTACAAACTCGAGGAGGTGCAGTTATCTCTCTGCAGGCCTATTGGCGTTCGCTCGTTTTTTGCCCGAGCCCTTATTTACCATTCCAAATTAGTCTTTGTTCTTCCCTCCTCATTATTTTCGCCTCGCGGCCGCTTTTTGTGCTTTAAATTGGTTTAATTGGAGACTGCAATTCAGGTATTTTTTAATTTTTAACCGGATCGACGGTACTTTGCCGTATAAGTCGCGACATCATCATTAGACCTACCTTTCCCAACAATTATTAAATTTTTAATTACGGGCATTTCTCAATAAACGAGCTCAATAATTAAGAGACAACTGGGCTTTGTATCTAATGCCTTAAAATTGATAGGGAATTATATTAAGCTACGGGAATTGTATGTAATTATTTTTGCTTTGAGGTAGTATTATTAATTTTTGGTAGATACATGAACTGATAAAAAAGGTACATAATGCTGTTTTTCAAGTTTGAACCTACTTAATTCTAAAAAAAATTGATAAGTATTATTGATTTTTTAAAAGAGGCCGTTTTACTGACGAAGTCCCTAAATTTGCTTTAGATGTAATGCGAATAAATTATACTTAGGTACTCATATTTAAAAAAGTACAATAGTTGTAATTACTGCATTAGGTGTAAATTGTAATTTTTTCTATAAAACTGCTTGCATCTGAACGTTCAGTACCCATGTTAAAAATCTAAGAACATTTTAAGACTGCAGTAGAAACAGAGAACAACACAAATATTATACCTTAATGTTGTGTAAATTTATAAAATAGGTAGGTATATAGGTTAGATATTTAATTATTTATTAACAAAACTTCATTTAGGTAGTGTATTGATTTTGAAACTGTTTAACTGATAACAATACAAGCAAGAGTCAAAAAAGTCTCTTGCAATTCTTATACAACCTAAGTCGTTTGTTTTAAACAAATATACAGGGTTATTCACGTAAGATAATGAACTTACCTGTAATATGTTATTATGTAACCCATTTTACAATTCATAATTCACCTTGTTTGAAATTTTTATAGATTATGAATCATAATCATCTTATCTCTGTTGAAATATATCTTAAAATATTGATAGTCGTTGTTTAAGATTAAATATCATACGAGAAAAAATAAGAGAGTACATAGGCTTCTAATTTACAGTGCTTATTATAGGTACAAAATTATCAAATTATAATTAAGGTGAGCTTTGATTTGTAAAATGGGTTGCATAAAAACGTACCTATATGTAGCCTCATTATCTTATGTGAGTAACTCTGATTATACAGCTTGAGCTGTTCATGGCATTTTTTATCAGGCATAGATAAACAGAAAGTTTGCCAACTTTTGACTACCTACTTACAACTAAATATAATTTGGAAATAAAAGTTTTCTTGTAGCTTCAATCATACAACCCAAATACGAGTAGTTTTTCGGTTTGGTCCCGTTTTTTGTCTTCGTAGACCTAAAATAAGATTCTGTCATAAAAGTTTTCTGCTTTTCTCCAGAATTGTTATAATAAACAATAGTCGAAAGTCTAAATTTAACTTCACACTTAACTCAGATATTTTATATACCTAGGCCAGTGAAAATTAAAACAGTGCTTTTGCTTTGTTTTCGTTTTGTCAAATTTTCTTGAACATACTTTACATGACAAAATTACTGTTGTAAAGATTAAGGCACAAATTGTTGAGAAATATAAAAATTGCAAAGTAATTTTAATTACGATTCAATTAAAACAGTACTTCTGTTTCAACTGCATTATGTAAAATTTTCTTGATCATACTGTAGGTATATGGCCAAATTACTGTTATGAAGATTAGCGCATAAACTGTTGAGAAATATAAAAATCGCAAACTAAGCAAAATTAGCGATTCACTTAAACCCGTGCTTTTGTTTTGTTTGCGTTACGTAAAATTATCGTGAATTATCGTATATGGCACAATTACTGTTATAAAGATTGTCGCTGAAACTATTGAAAAATATAAAAATAGCACAGTAATTTTGCTGCAAAATAAGCGGTTCAATTAAAACAACGATTTTGTTTTGTTTGCATTATGTAAAATTTTTTTGATCATACTGTATAATATACAGTGTATATGGCAAATTTACTCGTATAAAGCTTGGCGCACAAACTGTTGAGCAATATAAAAATCGCAAAGTAGGTCATATTTATGCAAAATTAGCGATTCAATTAAAACAGTGCTTTTGCTTTGTTTGCGTTATGTCAAATATTCTTGATCACACTGTATATGGCAAACCTCGTTATAAAAAGTGATGCACAAACTATTAGGAATTATAAATACCGCAAAGTAATTATGCTGCAAAATTTGCGATTCAATTGAAACAGTGTTTTGACTGCGTTGTGTAAAATTTCCTTGAACATACTGTATATGGCAAAATTAATGTTATAAATATTAGCGCACAAACTGTTGAAAATATAAAATTCGCAAAGTAATTTTGCTGCAAATTTAGCGATTCAATTAAAACAGTGTTTTTGCTTATCCTGAGTCATATAAAATTTTTTTGATCATACTGTATATGGAAAAATTATTATTATAAAAATTGGCGTATAAACTGTTGAAAAGTATAAAAATCGCAAAGTAATTTTTCTGCAGAATTAGTGATTTAATTAAAACAGTGTTTTTGTTTTGCCTGAGTTTTGTACAATTTTCTTGATCATACTGTATATGGCAGAAATCGGTATTAAAAATGGCGCACAAACTATTAAAAAATATAAATACCCCAAAATAATTTAGCTGCGAAATTGCGATTCAATTAAAACAGTACTTTTCCTTTGTTAGCGTTATATAAAATTCTATGCAATCTATGGAAAATTTACTGTTATAAAGATTAGTGCACAAACTGTTGATGAGTATAAAAATCGTAAAATAATTTTGCTGCAAAATTAGCGATTCAGTTAAAACAGTAGGTACTTTTGCTTTTTTAGCGTTACGTACAATTTTATTGGTCATACAGTATATGAAAAAATTACTGTTACAGATATCGGTACACAAACTGTTGAGGATATAAATATCGCAAAGTAACATTGCTGCAAAATTGCCGATTCAATTAAAACAGTACTTTTGCTTTGTTAGCGTTATGTAAAATTTTATTGGTCATACAGTATATGGAAAAATTACTGTTATGAGGATTGGTGCACAAACTGTTGATGTATCTATATAAAAAACGTAAAATAATTTTGCTGCAAAATTAGCGATTCAATTAAAACAGTACTTTTGCTTTGTTAGCGTTATGTAAAATTTTATTGGTCATACAGTATATGGAAAAATTACTGTTATGAGGATTGGTGCAGAAACTGTTGATGTATCTATGTAAAAAACGTAAAATAATTTTGCTGCAAAATTAGCGATTCAATTAAAACAGTACTTTTGCTTTTTTAGCGTTATGTACAATTTTATTGGTCATGCATAAGGCATATGAAAAAATTACTGTTATAAATATCGGTACACAAACTGTTGAGGAATATAAAAATCGCAAAGTAATATTGCGGCAAAATTAGGGATTCAATTGAAACAGTACTTCTGCTTTGTTAGCATTATGTAAAATTTTATTGGTCATGCAGTATATGGAAAAATTACTGTTATAAAGATTGGTGGACAAACTGTTGATGTATATCTATATAAAAATCGTAACATAATTTTGCTGCAAAATTAGCGATTTAAACAGTAGGACTTGTGCTTTTTTAGCGTTATGTACAATTTTATTGGTCATGCAGTATATGAAAAAATTACTGTTATAAAGATTGGTGCACAAACTGTTGATGAATATAAAAATCGCAGAGTAATTTTGCTGCAAAATTAGCGATTCAACTAAAACAGTGCTTTTGCTTTTTTAGCGTTATGTACAATTTTATTGGTCATGCAGAAGGCATACGAAAAAATTACTGTTATAAAAATCGGTACACAAACTGTTGAGGATATAAATATCGCAAAGTAACATTCCTGCAAAATTACCGATTCAATTAAAACAGTACTTTTGCTTTGTTAGCGTTATGTAAAATTTTATTGGTCATACAGTATATGGAAAAATTACTGTTATGAGGATTGGTGCACAAACTGTTGATGTATCTATATAAAAAACGTAAAATAATTTTGCTGCAAAATTAGCGATTCAATTAAAACAGTACTTTTGCTTTGTTAGCGTTATGTAAAATTTTATTGGTCATACAGTATATGGAAAAATTACTGTTATGAGGATTGGTGCAGAAACTGTTGATGTATCTATGTAAAAAACGTAAAATAATTTTGCTGCAAAATTAGCGATTCAATTAAAACAGTACTTTTGCTTTTTTAGCGTTATGTACAATTTTATTG
>JABXWE010006704.1:0-36130 GCA_014611495.1 Limonius californicus
AACTGACCGAAACTCGATTTCCTCAAATTCCATCTTTTCCTCTGACATGCTGTTTTAAAAAATTCACAGTTTGATCACCGTTCAGCTTATGAATGTCAAACTTTGAGAACTAATTTATAAAACATCATAGTTGTAACCATAGCAACCATATTCACTTTTCTTTACTAGAAACTTTCCAGGCTGACTATATATCAATACCTCTTCGTATGTAATAGCAGCTTAATATTTATACAATAAGTACATTAATTTTAACGAATTCGTCAAATTTATAACTCTTGTCAATGTTACAATTTACTTTCAGCTTAGACCGCGTCGTCATTTGGGAACTACACCCAGCGTTATCAAGTAAGGACCGACCTGCAGCTTGTCTGCCTTTACAGGCATTTGCTCTAGAAGTTTGAGCAATATTTGTTCGTAGGCCCTGTATGCCTAACAGGGACGTGTGCTTAGATTATTTAAACCTTGGGGCGGACAAGGATTTGATCTTAATGTATGATAATAGAAAATTGTGTTCTATTTACTCTGAAGATGCAAGCTGCAATGTCTTGCGAAACGTTAGTTTGTATGGGTTTACGAACAGCTAACAGGCATAAGCCGATTAAGTATTATTGTCCTGGCAAACAAAATACATTAAGATCAAATCCTTGTCCGCCCCAAGGTTTAAATAATCTAATCACACGGCCCTGTTCAGGCAGGCAAGGCCTACGAACAAATATTGCTCAAACTTCTAGAGCAAATGCTTGTAAAGACAGACAAGCTACCTTACCCGATAATGCTGGGTGTAGTTCCCAAATAACGCCGCGGTCCAAGCCGAAAGTAAATTGTAATATTGACAATTCGAGAAACCGCGAAAGCCTCAAAGAATAAATTTGTAACTCTTAGCACCAAGATCTCATTAATTTTTTTCTAAACTTTCATTTGATATTATCGCAATGGTTTATGAAATATAAACAATTTCATCTACATACTATAAAATAGTGCTTTATTATTTGAATTTCTTCCAGTTATGTTTGAACAGTGGTTTTCTTTAATTTAAATTTTTGGAAAAATAGAAATCAACCGAAAAAATAAAATGATTACAACGATAAGTCTGAGGTCTGGATTTAAATGACTAACCATTTCTAGTTTCTTCAATTTGTAAAATTTATCTATTTATTGGTTACCACAGAGAAAAATAGTATTTTTTTATAAACACTTCATTTACATTTACATTCGTTCGAAATATTTCGTACACACTCGTAGCTGCCTTATCCTGACGAAATAGTACTGTCAGATGCTTCTGCTACCCGATAAGGTTAATCCTATGGAATAAGTAAACTAACCTCTGATGTAGACTACCGGACAATTGAAAGACAGAAAAGACTGTAACAAGGGGGATAAATGTTTCTGTCAGCTTGTCTAGAACTTTATGAGAGCATTGAAAGACTGGCCCTAAGCAGTATGATCTGGCAACACCGCTTGGTCCTCGCTGAATCAGTTGTATGTAAAATTGGTCCTCTGATGATGCGTATACTGAACCGTAAATATACACCGTCTCGCTTTACATTTACTACCGTGAAGCCTCACTTTGTTGTGATATACATATTGAAATTTTTATGGTTAAAAACGATTTTCTGGTTGTATATTTAAATGTTTAGTACTGTGCTGTATAAATGCTTTATAATTATCGTGGAACGAATTCATTATCGTGCAGTCCTCAGAAAGGTAGGTGTATGTAAGGTCCTCAGTTGTTGCGCCAGTCAAAAATATATATATATATATATATATATAGCCATGCTATACATGCCATCTCTAATAGGTGATAGCAAATATTTCATGTGCCGAGGATAAACTAAATTAAATATTTGAATGTGCTGCATCTGCAATGATAGCGCCAGTGGTGGTTGAAGCTCTGTATTAAATACGCTAACCAAAGTGCTAATTAATATATGCAATTTAGTTTGAATTGATATAAATCCATACACTAAAGTGAATTGTAAATAATTTAACATCATTTTCAAATATTACCCTGATAAATATTGATTCTAATCTTAAATGTGACTTTATATAATTATGCCGATATTTGTATTTTTAGAAAGATTTTATTATTTATTATTGTACATAACATTACTTTGATAACACATTTAGCTTTTAGGGCGATTTTTCATAAATATTTATCGAAACTAATGGTAATCATGTATACTCAAATGTAACGAAAGTACATGGAGGCACATTTACCCCTCATATTGGTAACATTGGTGGAGCTAAATTCTAATTATGTTTCATATTTCTGCATATCCCATTTTTTCCGTACATAAGGAACACATATAGCTCTTACATAATAGAATTGTGGACTCCACTGGCTGCTGACATCCTGCACTTTGTATAATATGTGATATACGGTAGTTGTATAATATGTTACTGAAATAATTATGTAACTCACAGTCGCCATAAATAAAAAACTAATAGTTTACTGCATCATGGATTACCAATGTAATTGCACATTTTTTATAAATAAGATTTTGAAATATTTATTTAGTAGTATTGCAATATTCATTAAGTTGATATCTGCGCCTGCGACAAAAGCCATGTGTTGGGTCTATAGGGTATCGGTAAAGATATTCGTGTGTAATGGTAATGTCTGGTGTTCAAATTATTTAATGTAATTAAATAATGAAGTTTCTTTATTGTGCTAAATTATAACGGTGTTGTTGATTATGCGCAGAATATTTGAATTTTAAACCCTAATTTGAAAAAATGGTATGATATGGTTGCAGGTTTTTCAGTATTTGTGGTGGTTAACACCATGTCAATAAAAACTGGCAGATTTGTTAAATACCCAATACGAACTAAAAATGGGCACTTTTATCCATTACACATACAAATGGATTTTCCAGGATTTACACTTTAACTAATCTAATTTATAACGTAGAGCTATCTACAGCTGTTATTCACATATCCATTACCAAACGCTTTTGTTTTGCCAGTCTTTCTCTCGTAAGTTTCTTCCTTCCATTGTTTTTTTTTGTGTTCCTTCTTCATTCTGGAGGATCTCATTTGTATACTTTTCGTTGCCATCCATCCATCCATCTCACATGTCCGTACCACGCCAGTGGATTGCTCTGTATTTTATCCAGTACGGTACAGTTAGCGTCCATCTGTTTCGGATGTGTTCATACAAGGTAATCCTAAGCATCTTTTCCAGAATTGCATTTCGGTGGCATGCTTTGTTTGTTCTAGTTTTCTGTCTGTCACCCCTACCTCTGCCCCATATGTAACGCAGATTTGGTAGATTGTGTCATATATTGAATACAGTTGTGTTGGTATCTGTTTTCGATTACTTAGTTTTCTCCGTATATCGCCATCAGCTCTCGTATTAAATGTAACTGTTACTTTCAGATATTCGTATTCTTCCACCTGTTTGATCTGGTTTAATCTTTAGGTCTTTAGTTTTCCGCCCAATAACCATGTAGTTGGCCTTTTTCATGTTTATTTTTAATCGCCATGCTTCGTATTCTTCCACCAGGTTATTAAGCATGTAGATCATGTTTTGCTCTTCGTTCGCTACTATTATTTGGTTATCTGCCAAGAGTACTTAGTTTATCAGCTCCTATCGTAATAACCAAGGCTTGACATTTTTTGGTCCATTTATTCAGCGCCTGTTGGAGATACAGTTTAAACTGGATGGTGATAAACCACATCCTTGTTTTAGTATTCTAGTGGAAACGAAGAGCTTGTATAATGTAGATGTGGGTCTAGTTTGATTCGTACAGCTGTTTTACCGTTCTAACATATATCTTGGATATGCTATTATTAGTTTCCAACATTTCCCATAGTTGTATTAATGATACTGAATTATATGTGTTTTTAAAGTCAACAAAGGTTACATGTATATAATTCTTTTGCTGATCTTTTTCGGCCAATTACTTTATTATAAAGATATTATCTGTACATGATCTTTCTGATAGAAAACCGTTCGGTTCTTCTATTTCGTTCAACTGCGCTTCTGTTATATTTTTAAAATTGTTTTTCCACACAGTGTACCCATTGATGATATCACACTTATTCATCTATAATTCTCGCATGTCCTCCTGTCACTTTTCTTAAAATTTGAGCTTAAATATGCTACTCTCTATTCTTTTGAAACTTCCTTTGGTATTATAGGAGATTTAGTAAATTTTTCATATAGTATTTCCAGAATTTGCGTATTTATGGTTAATCAGTTCAATAGGTATATTCCCCCCAGGACCTGCTGCTTTACTGTTTCATTGATTTAACGCAGTTTTAAGTTCGTGTATCGTAATTGTTTTGGCTATATGTATATCTTCTCGTAGTATTTCTCATTCTGTTATGCTTACATTTTTGCCGATCTTCCTTTAATAGTTTCTCGTTTATAGTAATATTTCCATATTTCAATACCTATTGGATATATATTTTTCACTTCTCGTGTATTATTCGTCAGACTATGTATGTATTTCCATGCTTCCAGTGATCTGGAGTAGCCATATACATAAATGATTTTGAAACTAGCCAAATCGCTCATGTTGTTTAATATGTAACGGGCCCAAAATGTTGTCCAGTGAATAATTTGGTTTTAATTACCAAGTCCACAAAGTTTCAACATTTTGAAGATAATCGTTTCAACAACATACATCTGGAACCACCGTGACGTAAAATGTTCGAGAACAAACGTCCCTTTCTCCAGCCGAGAGGGGAGCACGCATGACGGAAGTGGAAAAAAGGCTCCTATAAAACCGCCCGCCCAGCCATTTAAATCATCTTTATTTCCTGGCTCTTGGTTCCATTAAAAGTCAGAAATATACCGCCGCCTTCTTTAAGAGTATTCTTAAAGTTTCCAGTGTTTAAAAAAATCCGTTCCTGTAAATAACCAGAATAGTAGAAATCCGTTTAACAATTCCTAATAATTACCTAAAAGTGAATTCATATTTTTCCAGTGTTTTACAGTTGTATTCACGCGTTTAATTATTTTGATTTTCCAGTGACCGAGTCCGAAGTGAAGCGAGCCAGTGCACAGCGATCGCAGGTAGCCTTTGGGGGTCGATTCAAGCCAGCGTACCGCCGTTCGAAAACGCTAGGATTGCCAGGACATTTTTTAACAGTAAAGTTAGTGGAGATAAAAATTTGACTTGCTTTGCTTGTTTATTTGAGTGCCCTGTAGTACGTTTTCCCTGTGCAGACATATTTATCGACTATTCTCCGGTGTTTGAATCGAGAGAACAGCAATAAATAATTCTGTATAAAGGTTATTATAGTTGAGAGAATCAGTGTTCGAATTGGTGCCGTATCTCAACTGTAATACCCACTGTTGTTGATTGAACATCCTGTACAAGATTTGTCTTGAATTGTGGAGCAATTTCACGAAACGCCAAATGCTTGTAAGTCCCGTTAGCGAATTTTGAATTGATTTGGAGCATTTTAAACAATTCAAAGCGATCCACAGATTCTGTCGCGGAGTATTTTGCGAAAGCCTGTGGTGAAAAATTAAGTCCTTTTCTTCTTAGCAAGACTGGAGAAATTTTAGTCAACTAATTAGAGAATTATCCGTGAACCCGAAATTTCAATATAATAGCCAGATTATTATAATATTGATAAACAAAGCGAAGCAAGGTTAAATTTATTTGTGCTAAACTGAGCTGTTACGAATCGCGTAGATTGAGTGAATTCCAGGAGCAATGATTTACTGATAAATCACCTGTTTGAATTTAGAATAACGTAAAGTTTTGCATTCATACATACAGATTGTTTATTCTGAAAGCGATTTGCGGCGATTGTAGCACCGAGGAGCCTTGCCCGAGACCGGCCGCCGTTGGGTTCATTAAAACACATATTCGTACGCTGTAAAAGGTGTAATTCACGATCACTACTCCCGTATTCCTTGAGTCCAAACACCAGGGAATTTCGTTTAGGTTGTCCCCGCAAATCATATTAATTGGAACGTTTGTGTTGATCGTATATAGGTGAACGTGTCAGCCATCTTGTTGACCGCAGGTCACACGACCGACCGATCAGCTGTGGGCAGTTCCCGTGACCCGTAAAGAGCGAGTTAGTGAGACTACCAAGAGGGACGCAGTGGCGTATCCAGGATCTCACCCAGTCGAGTACCCAAGATTACCCAGTGGCGTATCCAGGATCTAATTAATTGATTTATACAGTAGAATTACATTTATTTAGACAGTGGAATTGCATTTATTTAATTTAACAAATGATATGTACATAAGGGTAAACCAGTTGAATAAAATTTTATTGTTTTCAAGCCTATTCGTGTAATTGAATCCTGGACAACGCCAGAGCATACCCAGGTGAACAAATATTGAAATGTTTGCGTCTCGTATGAGCAGCGGAAGCATCGTTACAAACCTCTTCCTGGGTTGCACTCGGATTGAAAATATTTTGTTTAATTTCTTTTCTAAGTTGTTGCTTTTAATTAAATTTTTTAATGATAATACTGAGCGAGATTTAAATATAAGTCGAGTTGGTAGTAGTAGTATTACATCTTTCTTTCCAACTTAGATATTTAGGGGTTATGCAGCTTGCGCCACTTCCATGCGCCAAACGAGGCGTAGACAAGAGAATCTCAAAGAAACAATTTAAGGATACCGACGCTTGTACAGGAATTAAACTTCAATTCTTGATTTAAAGATTATCTTGTTAAAAATTCAGTAGTTAATTTCAGGTACGTCAAAAAAACACAGCATTGATTCACAAGTAACAACTAGAAATGGATTTTATTTGTAAACATACCTATATTACGCAAAATTACATCATTTTCGGAGTAGCCAACAGTGCGTACTCACACCTTGAAACAAACATCGCTACCCCATTCCCAAACACCAACAAACTTCAACGTTTTTACATCGATTGATAGGCTACAGGAGGAAAAAAATGAAACTTTGGCTAGCGCTGCTAAGCAATGTGCCAAAAACATAGATACCAATCAGAGAGTAGTTAATAAAAATAAAATTTAATAAATTCTTAGTTATTTAAGTAACTTTCCTAAATTTCACAAAACACAAAATCTGACTTTAAAAACAAAATCCAAAAAAAAATGCAAGGTGTAGATATCTCATATGACGAATATTTATTTTTATTAATAGTTTCCTAATTTTCCCAAAAATGCATATTTGTTTACATTAATCGATACAGATTACAAAAGTACTAATATTACACCATTTACAGATAAAGAAAACCCAAATAATATTGCTAAATGCTTCTAGTACCTTCATATTGATGAAAACCCAAAACCAAACCAACTTATGGTCTCAAGAAATCAAGATCAACAGCTCAGCGCTACTAAATTGCACATCTGAAATGAACAAATGAAATAGAAATCGATCCTAAACTTGATTCTTCAACAATGTATTTCTGAGACTTGCAGCATGAAATAGTTTCAAATATTAGCTCGTACCTAGATGATTGTATAAATCAGGGATATAGTAAATCTAATCAAGAATATTGTGGCATTCGCACAACATACTTATAACTTTCAACGTATACCATCAATGAATTTTAAGTTTAAATCTGCAAAGAGAGCATTCAATATTTTAGGCTATATTTTTGTAGCGTAGACATCCTAGTGGTAAGAGAAATTTTAGAAAGACCAGAATCACGTCATTTATACACCAAGTGCGTGATGTCGTCCCCATGGATCTAGTGCAGTACTAAGGAACAATCTTTTAGAATAGTAAATTTAGTAAAACCAGCATTATTTTCAATTACATTAACAGAATTTGGATTAATTTCATTATTCTTAGACTTAGTTGTATAATTTTTTCGGTAACATCATGTAATAGATTTACAAAAATTTACATATAAATAACCTATAATAATATACCAAATCAGTTAGCTAATAAATAAAAGTTACGATATTTGAGGCCCATATTTACCTTAAATGTCAAAATTCTTAACACAGCAGAAAATTCGAATTATTAGGAGTCTAATTCAATACTGAAAACTGAAAGATGCAATTTATTTTACAAATATTTGGATGAAAATTTTATGAAAATAATCAAATTTATACCAATAGTATTGAATCGATATCTTCGAGGTGGAATGTCCATAGTAAAAACAGCAGTACATCAATCCTTCAACTACGTAATTTGGTATGACAGTAGCTATGGACATATTTTGGGGTTTGCGTTTAAATACAACATAATAACTAGTGTACCTGCGGATGTCACAAACCGCAGTCATTTCACTCACCCTGTATATTCTAAATGTCAATCATTGTGCTACAAATCCGGAATTTAAAATTTTCGTTTAAATTAAATGTTCTATATTCATGCCATTGATTTTTGAATCAATCAAAAAAGCATTCTGTTCAGTAACATCCTAAAAGAAAAATATTCTGGTAATATATTACTAATTACTCTATAATATTTTATTAGCAAATACCCAATCGCAGGCAAATCTAACAGTTTCAAAGTAACTCTTTAAGCTCCCACCGCATTAAAATGGTTTCATTGCATCACAAAATATAACTAGAACGACTGTAGAGTGCAAAGCGGAAGAATGTTACTAAAAGGACTTCCCGTAATCAGTTTCATGCCAGCCCTTTCTTAATGAAGGGTACTTGGAAGCGTCTTTGAAATTAATCACAGCACTCACATGTCGCATCGTAAGGAAGAAATTTAAATACAGCGGGAAGACTATCATGACCCGTCTGATTTCCATTTGTATAGGCTGCCGAGAAAAGTACGAGTATATACCATAAAATTTGGAACGTATGAGTACAGTAAATTTGTGGCTAATTTAAGTACGCATAAAAAATATTTGCATATTTGCAAATATGTTTGTTTTTTAATTGTGGATTCAGTGCTCGTATAAACACATAACAATAGGGAGAATATGAATAAAAAAATTTAAGAGTACGTTTCATATAAATAATGGATTTGGCATATATTTGCAATGTACACTTTTAATATAAAAATCCACCGACAGCCTTTTGTTATAGTATAAAGCACTAGTATTGTATACTATACATGGCATTGGAAATCATTAGAATCGTAGTAAGAACGTGAACGCATAACACGTGATAAGAGAGTGAACTCCAATAGGGTAAATATCATAAATGAGAGGGTTGTTAGGGTAATAGATAAACAAGGGTGAAAAATTATTATTCAAGTCCTAATATTTGAATCAGGCGGAGGTGTGATCGGGCTTCACCCAGAAAATCACACCCGAGCAAGCAAATTATATTAAATCTACATACAACTATTTATATTTGGCGTTTAACGTTTTGGTCGATGTAATATTTGTTCAATTAAATGAAGTTATGGAATTGGCTGTTTTATTGAAGTGCATGAGTATATTCTGAAGTATAGAAACATAAAAGAAAGCCACGAAACCCTGAGATAAGTAGTTAAAGCCGAGGTATTACTGCAAGGTGAGAGATCATTGATTTATGAGTTGAAAATCATTAGTACAATTACCGAAGGGAGCTGTACATAGCAATATATATAGATAGATAAGTTTATATTTAGTTTAGTTTAGTATATATGTGTGAATGGCTTCCAGGAATTCTTCCTCGTAGTAACTTCTTGGTCCTGGAACGGAGCGGGGTGGTTGTCTTTACGACGTTTCGTCAAAGTCACATTTGCCATCTTCAGGTCTTGTCGGATAACTTTCTGCTGGTGCGTCTTGTAATACGACGATATATATATACACAGCGTGATTCAAAAGATGTGGTCCAAACTTAAGGGTGTGATGTGGGATGCTACACAAAGCAAAAAATATTAATAAACCCATGCATTACTTCCAACCTGTATCTGGTTACCGATAATTTCTTTGTTTTTATCACTGTTCTGTTAAATGAAGTCATAATAGAAAATAAGTTAAACAAATGCTAATTTGTTATAACTAAAGAGCGAATTATACGCAGAGCGCATACTTTTAATTTTTGTATATCTTTGACTAAAGTCAATTATGTGGACGAATTACACTGAGAAGAGTTAATTAACGCCAATTAGTGATTGCACATATTGCATATTTGGGCATTTGCTGCATATTTTTGCAAAAGTAGCATAAACTTGCATATTTAGACCTTTTGCATCACTCTTTTGTATATTTTCGTCCAAGTGGTCAAAACAAGATTATCAAATTCCGAGTAGTGCACGCAGATCACCAACAATTCACAGCTGGACTGCTAATGCCCTGTACCTGGAATTCCGGGCAGTTTGAAGTTTGAAGTATCAACCAATACATTTTATTACTTGTTTCTTGTTCATCAATGGCGGGTGGATATTGAGTGGGATACATACCTATATTTTGTTTGTAGTTTACAAAGTATTTTCTCTCATTGAGTAACCCTATAATAGAATCTTTTCTCGACGTTACAACGTGTCCGATACTCCGATAGTGTTGATCTCTTGCGAATATTATACATATTATATACCTACAATGAGTACATCGAACAAGATTGCTTCATGGATTAAACCATATCCAGAACTAGTATTGTCCAGCTTGCAGCAAACTGGTAAATTAAATAATTTTTCTTATATAAATTAAAATTATTTTTCATATTATTATGTACGTAACTAAAACAAAGTCATGACAGGGAAGGTAGTGTTTGTTTTCGTTTTTAACGAGTATCTAAAGGTCTTATATTAATATTTAATTATTTCTCGCTGTAGGTGTCTTCTGAGAGAATCTCCTTGGTAGATCAGCACACTAAAACTCCTTCACATATTGCGAAATGTGAAAAATGGAAGCGAAGCAATTGTTCTCAGCAAACCATGACTCAATCTTCGGGGACGAGTTCCAAAAAATCGGAGCAAGAAGAATTTAATAAGGAGTTATGTAAGGCATTAATTTCGTCTAATATACCGCTATGAAAATTAAATAATGTTAATTTAAAGTCGTTCTTACAAAATTTTTTTAAATAAAATGTACCCGACGAATGCACCTTATGAAAAAAATATGTAAATTCTTGTTACAATGAAATAATGTGTGAAATTAGGCAATTAGTGGGTAGTAATTTTGGTTATACAATCGTAGATTACCCGTTACATTGTCCATTTTTAATAGGAATTCTTCATGAAAACATTTTAAGCAAATCGTATTTAATAGCTTCCAAACAACTTCAAAAAGCAAATACTTTAACAATTCCCCGATTTGTGCAGGAAGGTTTGTCAAATTATTTTTATCCGAAAGTGTATCTTGTGAAAGAATTATACTCATGTTGCCCGACGCTTGTGACGCCTAGATAAAAACGGCGGCAACAATATTAGTATTGTACCCAAAAAAAAAACGAAGTATCAGTTACTAAGCAAGATCCAGGTATCAGACAAGGGTTTGACCAGCTACTGTCGCAGAAGGGTGGTTCGGAGTAAGCCTAGGCGCCACCTGTTTAAAAAAATAACCCTTTGTCTCGAAGATGTCGTAGATAAACAGGAATCCCCAGGAGAAAATGTACTTACCTTACTGATAATACTAACGTCTTTCAAATAAAAATACAAGACACAATAAAACACCAAAGCTTGACATAATTCTCGAGTATAATCAACTTTCGCTAATACTTTACAAATAAATATCCAGGATTGACCAACTAAACTTGGTTATAAAACAAATATCAAACATATGACCCCAATTATTAAATATAAATATCGTTTAACTAAAGAACAGACCACAAACGTCCCTGTCTGATTTAACAATACGATCTGAACAGTCTGAAACCTGAGAAAACGATAGTGCGTCAATAAGGACTAAAATTAATAAGAAGCACAAAATAGCTTCGCAAAATGATTAATCAATACGTTACCCGCCTAATTCACGATAAACGAGATCTCGATTAGGTAAATTAAGAATTAACTACCTACTATTGAGGTATAAGCGCACTGGAAAAAAAAATATATATAGTTCACGCAATATCCTCCCTTTTGAATATATACAACAATAATAATTAAATCAGAAACTCGGAATATGCGGACCGTTTACAAAATTTTATAACTGTATAAGTTGTTAGATTTATAGTATCAAATGATTGTAGAATTTTATATATATAATATATATATATATATATATATATACGGTGAACAATTAAAGTCTGTACATTTAAATAGTTATCAATGGAATTCCACCGGATGATCTTCGAAGTCCTTGAGTATGTATTTATCGCCTCAATGTTTAAAATTTACAAGAATATTCTAGACCGACCTTTTGGTTGATATCTCCGGTACAGCATGCACCATCTGACTTAACACTGGGCGGTCACAGGTGTGCGTCTAGATGTTGGCCTTGCAAATATTTTCTGTGGCGTACGATCGATCCGAATTCTTCTGGACATTCTTCGATGTAGTTATAAAACTTCCAGCAATATGTACTACTTTTCCACAGCTCTAAATTGTTCAACAACTACGGACTTTTTCCGCAACTCTAAGTTTCTCAGCCGCTCTAAGCTTGCCTAAATAATACAAGAACTAAATAAAGTAAAGGAAAAAGAATCAACTTCTTAGCTTACCAAGGATGTAAATCGGCAATTAGAAAAACCTCTTCAAGGGTGTAATAACTCGGTTAAAAACCTAGGGAAAATCTCACTAACACTACAAGATTAAGAATTCCCTACAACTTGAACTTTCAACAAAATTAGGAATAAATCCTTGGTCGAAATAGACCGCGATGAAATTATCAATCTACACACACTTGTGAAGTATCAGAATCGTTCTGCCGGCTCGAGGATTCGAATTCCAGTTGACATTGAAACTTAACATGCGCGGAACCAAAATTTTGAACCTGAAATAACAAGGCGCGTAAACACCCACTTAATTGAAATAAACCAACAACATACACTGTGCGTCGAAATCGCACGTTACCAGGGTGTTTTTCCTACGGTGTCAAGATAGGTCGTCGGGAAGTCTGGGTATGTAAAAGGCTAAAGAGAGGTCCTGGGGGGGGGGGGATGCTTGAGTTTCCGGTGGGGTTTTGTAGGAATTCGGTTCCTGCGTTTGGAAGAAATTTGGAGGGTCTCTTGGGCTACGGGGTTATTGCCGTTGAGGGTGCGGGTGGTTTACGATTTTTGGAGTTTTTGGAGGCGGTCGCTGATGGGGATGGTGCCTGTATCTTCGTGAAGTAGGATTGTGGGGTATCGGAGGTCGAGTCTGAAATTTGTCATAAAATTTGATATTCGTATTTGGGGATTTGTTCTAGGGCAAGAGCTGAGAGGTTGGCTTAGATGTAGGCTAGGTATTCGATTACTGGGAATTTGAACTGTATATACTTGTCTTATATGTATAGGGTGATAAATGCTTAACTTGTACCTCGTTCTTTGTTTTCAGTTCGAAGTAGATAATTGGGGTAATTAGAAAATTGTTTGGTTTGGCACATCTAAACAGGATGGCTTCTTGTTTAAGATCTAGTTATTGT
Source organism: Limonius californicus (assembly GCA_014611495.1). Taxonomy (NCBI): domain Eukaryota; kingdom Metazoa; phylum Arthropoda; class Insecta; order Coleoptera; family Elateridae; genus Limonius; species Limonius californicus. Next base: position 13,357 of record JABXWE010006704.1, read on the forward strand.
ATTTCGTTATATGATAAACGTTATGTTAGGCAACGGTTTTTGCCTGCTGCATTACTTGAATGTGCGATCAACAGATAAATATTTGCTAAAATATACGTAACTTCTCTCGGCTCTATAAAAGCTGAAAAGAATTATAAAAGTTTGAAGGAAAGGCCGTGTGGCGGAGTCTTGAGAAGGATCACACGGCGGCAGTCTACGTCGGGTAGTGTTGGTAGCTAGGCATAAACTTGCATATCTTTGGAGTAACAACTAATTAATAGCGCTTGCGAACCTACCAACTGATTGCGATGCGAGTATTCTCTTAGCTGAGGTGAGGTGCAAATGTAGTGTTACCATTTATGTTATTATATATAAAAATGGGCTGCGATGGCAATATCGGCTGATATAAGCAGTGGTGTCTCTGGCAAGGTTATGGTTTATATCCCATGAAGTGTTATATGTGCTCACTCGAATGGTTGCATGGTATCTACTTATTATTATATATGGTTTATATCCCGTGAAGCGTCATATGTGTTTATCGAAATGGTTACGTATTATCTACTTGGTATTATATGTCGTTCACAAGCATGGGGTCCTATTTCCGGCAGATGAGCATCCGCATCCCGTTTGAATCCCAATCCTGGGGCTGGATGACCTCGAGTGAGTACAACTGCCCAATATTTATTGACAGATCAGTAAGGTTGTGTTTTATTATCTGTTGCATGTCACTTGTCTGTCGCCACCAGTGAGTTCTGATCGCATCGGCCGTTTGTTTACCCAGGAACTGCATAAATGAAATGAAATTTAAAATAAAAATGTTAAACAGTTAAAATAAATACACAAAGGAAAGACGCATTAAAATGTCCTAATGACGATGTAGCAGAAATTGTCATTTTCAAACTTTTAAACATGGTGTTTATACTAGATTTCAAAAATAGTTTTAATCTACTTATGTATTCCAATACTTATTCCTATTTAATATATCATCCCGCATTTGAAAAATAGTTACAACATTGATTCACACGCAACGAAAACTTAAAGAATAGTAATAAAATGTTATATGTGTGAAAGAACAAAGGAATATGTTTAACCATTTCGTGTTATGTGATGTAATTATTGAGAAACAGAGAGAAAATGGTACCCTTTTATTGATTTATGAGTTATGTTGAATACATAAAACATCTGTATTACATAATATGTACTATTATAAACGAAGTTTTTATTGCTATTATTAGTTTTATATACATATTTTACAATTAAATGTCAATACTGCGAAACGAATTTTTAAATCAGGAACAAAAAGACGTAACAAATCAGGAAGACTGTAAAGGCCGTTTAATATTAGCTGAACAACAATAGAACCATATATTCTCCACGCTCCCCTAAGAGTTACGTCGCTATCTCTCTATAAATTACCTACACTTCTGTTTGTTACTGTAGTAGAGAATGCATTCTGCTGATTTTTTATCATAGAACTAAAATATTTAACCCAAAGAGGCTTAGTATGTTTGGTGGTAAAAGGCGTACCACAGCAGAATACGTTCAAGAACAGACGTTAAAAATAATTCAAGTTAGTACAACTTTAGTAAATTTGATAATCGAATCGTTGAGCTTAATATGGAACAAGCGGAAACACATGTATTTACTCCTTCCGACATTTCTCTTTGCCTAATTTAAAAAGGGTCGCCTATAACATTAAGACATCTACGCCATTATTCCAGAAGCCAACATATTGCTTGCTCGTAAAACTCTTGCGGCTGTTCGTCCAACTCGTTTACTGCAACTTAACCTGAAGTACTGCCTTTACTATATTTCAGTAGTTGTTCTCAGAGAACTGTAGAATACTCCTCTGAAAACTATTGAGAGTATTAATAGTAGCATCGCATTGTAGTGATTTCTTAAAAACAAAGAATATTGATTTAAAGAATTAATGAGTGTTATTAAAAACGGAGACATAAAATTTTTACGAAGTAGGAAAAAATCGAGTAACATTTTACGTAATTTTAAGAGATGACAAATGGAGCTTTGGTAAGTTTTAACGCGTTTCAATTAAACCGGCCTTGTAAATATAATCATTGCGCACATATTCAGTGTAGGACATTCTGGCTGTTATCACCGGATAGCAGTAACCCCGACTCATAGAAGTTTCACTCGCAAATTATCATTTCAAGTATCCCTCTGGTATTAGTTGTATCCCCGATGCAAATTCTCTCAAAACCATTTCAATGTACTTACTTTAAATGGGAGCTTTTAACTTCGGGTACAGGAAGAGATAAATTCCAATCAATTTTTCTAACCTGTTAAGTACGTGTTTACGATATTTAAATTTCCTCAATTTGTTTTCATTTGCCACTGTATTATATCACTGCTTAAAAAGAATCTTTCGTAAGTGCGCCATTTTTTCTACTAAAGGAAAATGTGATTTTAATTGTACCTGTCTTGGTATATAACCGCTTCTTGAATTTTTACATTTAAGTGTGTAATGCGCTTCTTAAAATTTCATATTTATGCGACAGCTGTCTGCTTATTACGTAAGTCGCAAGGCTGATCCTTAGTACGATAAAATGGATTACGTGGTAAATAAAACTCTCTTGAAGCAATTCATTTTTTGCGATATAAACGCCATGAATGTGGTGTAGCAATGATTACAGAATGTTCAACTGTCAATCTAATTACCTCTAATCCGATTTGTAGAATATACTATGTATTTTACAAGCAATCGATGAGGTGAAAACCTTAGAATTGAGAAAATGTGGAGATATGCCTTAACGACGAAATAATGGGCATTCGTATTTTAAGTTAATGCTAGTGCTATTGTACTATTATTTGTAAGCTTAAACGATGTAGGCCATCCTTTTTTAAGAGTAGTACAATCTATTGCGTTGGACACTCGCAGTTACTGTGATATCTACTACCTTTATTACGACATGTACAATGGGTTGTAGAGGTCAGAGTCCTACGGTTAATGTGTGCCATCTATAAAAGAAGAAGGGGAAGAATATCACTCCTGGGGTTTCATTAACGATTGCTTCACCTTTCTCGCGAATGTTCAGGGTTGTCGTAATTCATCCTCTGGAATTGATGTCAAACATCAATTAATAACACGTGTACTGACATCCGAGTGGAGCAAGGATTAGCAATGCCTGGAGTAGGCCGCCCGACTTAGCGACGAAGGGAGTAAATAATTAAGAAAGATGAAATCTCAGACGTCATAAAATCCATGGATTAATAATGTTATTAGTTCAATCTTCTCACATATATTCAGATGCTAGACATAGAAATAATCAGACTAATCATCCTATCCTCATATCTTGCAGAACTGTACATATTATTTACTTTAATCTTGATGCCGATTGGGACAGGAATTTGGTGCGGGATGGTACTATACCACCCTCGTAAATTTTGTGGCGAGCTTTGAGAAAGATATTTACGTGGCGGCGCCTCCGCCTGAAAACGAAGACACTTCATTAGTCTTACGTCGATAGTCGGGTGGGCACTCCTCTTATTAAAGCTCGGTTTTTGTTTCCATAAGGTTTCTTATGACGTACTTTTGTCTAATAATGTTCGAACCATTTCGACCTAAGTCTTTTTAAATTTTCCTTTTTAAAAATGTTATACCGCTAAGCGATCCACACTCTGCCAAAACTAAAATGTAATTACTGGAAAACCCTTTAGAAGATCCCATCGTCAATGCAGATGATTCCCTTTTCGGCAAACCTCTATAAAGATCTACATGCGAGGCGACCATGAAATAAAAAGATATCAGTAGTGGTGCAGTAGGGGGAATTGGTCATTTTGTTCCCTTTTTTTATGGAAACGTCTGCGGAACACCCTTCCAAATATTTAAGGCACATGTGATATCCGCTGGTAATAAGGGATGGCCCGATTTCCAAACTAGTTTATGTCCTATGCGTGCATAGCCTATATAATATACTGATGTTGCAGTCCGCTGTTGTTTAAGGGCCGTCTTATATTAAACGGTGTGTTCGATTACCATTTTAGAAACCAGATGGTCAGAGGCCGGCAAATGGTTGTCAATGATAAGGTTTGTAGTTCTCTGAAATAGGGGAAATGCTTCGCATATTGTTCCTAACGCACAAAAATTGTCGGGAAAAGATAAGAGACGAAAAACTGTTCACATTACAGAAAAGAGATAAGTTATAAGATAGTGCGACTACGGAGCACGTGTTGATGACATAATCGATGAGCAGAGCGTGCGCGCCAAGGGGATGCAGTGTCAGTGTGGCGAGGGCGGCGGCCGTGAAACAGTGCATGGCGCGAACAACGGGAAACGTGGGCCCCCCCTGAGGATGGCGGGCCGCCGCAGCAGCTCCATAGGCTGCCGCTCTCTTATCGGTCGACGCGCGTCTGTTTATGTCAATAACACCTACGATCCTTTGAAGGTAAAACTATTACACTTCGAATGCATACGTAGTTTTAGCTAATGCTTTTCACACTTGGCCAATTCGTACACACCAGGTTGCCTTTCTGTATAATAGCGTACATATTGCTTGTAAGTAACTTTACGGCCTGCTTCCAAGAGTCCGGGTTCGTGCCGAAGACCCAACCATTTGGTCGGAACGTACTTCCGGAGTTGAATTAAATTCGCGTTTTAATATAAAATTTTATTCCTGCGACGGATTTTAAAGTAATAAATCAACGCCGGAGTTAAGCATTTTACGGCTTATTTATGTATTGGGGTCATGAAACTGCAATTTCGCGCGAAGATTGCAGAAACTGTTTCTAGCGTGCGTCGTGTGAATAATTTAGTGGGCCCATACAACATGCAGGTTAACAGGTAATGACCGTATTAAAGTTGCACTACTTAATTTTAACTCCGGGCGGTTGTGTTTGCCGTTCCATTCTGTCCATAGGCGGACACGGTGTTATCTAAATATCTTGAATAGGCTTTTGTTGTCTTGATAGCTACTAATACTCCAACGGTAATTACTACTCCACCACCACAATACATGATCTCGTAACGGATTTTCTTCCCTTAATATATCTTGTCTGGGGTTTGCTGAATACGTTCCTTGTAAAGCTTCTTTATTTAGAGTTCTTTTATAATGGGAGATTTCTGGTCTTAATGTAATATTATCGATATTTCCAGCTGACGCTTTGAAATTTTTGTTCAATTCTATTAACGTTCTTGATCACTGCTATAAAATTCTTTCAAAGCTTTCTTTAATTTTCTATCCTATTCTGATGTTTTCTTAAAAGATTTTCTCTAAGGTTCAATTCAATATCTTAGAGATTTCCTCAAATTTTGTTATCAATCCTTTCTAGGAGATCGCCAATTGGGATAATTCGCTAATGTGATTGCTACAATCGGCTTATATCTTAATAAAAGTTTCTGCCGTTCGGATCAATTTCTTAAGTTCAGCTAATGATATTACTAGAACATTCGGTGTGGATTGAGGTCTTAAATAAATGATATTCTTCAAAATTACGGTGAAAGTGAATTAGTTTCTGTTTAATGCATACTTTAATTTTTTAGATTTTTAAAAATATTATTTCTAATAGTCTCATTTCAGTTGTACATGTACTCAACATCCATGATATACATTTACGAAGACGATACGATTAATGTGTGGTTTTTGTACAGTACATTGCCTACGGTTAATACTTTAACTACCGCGTGTTATAGGTTGATTATATTTAATGACATAACTACCAATGTACTAGCTACACAAGAGGTTTTGATGCGGATTATATTGGTGGCTTCTCGAACATATTTAATCTGTTTTTGTTTCTTATATATTCTTCTTGTCGAGGTAGCCATTCATACAACCGGGATTTATTGGAGGTTTGTACTACATTCGGTACATTTTCACTATTTCTGCTCATTGTATCTATGATGTTATGTGTGGTCTTGTTATTTTTCCTGGCCAGTCAGTGGTAAGGAGAAGCGCCGTTAATTATAACCCAATGTTGAATAGTTACCTAGCTTGATATCGACTTCAAGATTTACAGAAAAATTTTCAACGTATCCCGAGGTTCATACCGAAAGACCGTATCGCGAGCCTAGCCATTAGACTACTCGATTTCTATATATTTAATAAAGTATATATACAGCCGAACTCTCATATAGTGAACCCCGATTTAATGATTTCTCCCATATAGTGATATCCTTGCGAAGATTTTGAGCTTCAGAATCAATTACATGTAAAAATACTTCTAATTAATTATGTCAATTCAATTGTGAATTTTTTCAAATTTTTACCATATAGTCAGATGTATAGATAAAGTTTTACATCTATTATGAAATACTATCTCTAATTTGTGATTTTTCAAGAAACTGTTATGTTCTTAGTCAAGTTAAAGATAAATTTTCAAATTTTATGGATGATATTGCTTAGTGCAGCTAACAGTTAGCTCTTAAATTAATCTTTCACAGTTTAATACCATTTATTCAGTTTTATAATCAAAATATCGCTTAAAATGTTGCCGATTATCAAATATATGAGATTGATTTACTATCTAAACATGAATTTTGTATAGGGAAGTTTCTATAAAGACATTTTGGTACTTTCCATCATCACAATATGGGACTTTATATTGTATTTGCATCTATTCCGTTGATTACTACTGGACCATGTTATAACTCGTAAAAGTTCTGTTGTTACTCGCCTATTCTTTATTCAGTGGTAGTTTTCACGATGTCCAAATTGGAAAGATGACCTTTCCGCGAGGTTAAAATGCGATAACGAATGGAAATGATATGAAATGGATGTTTTGCTCTTTCCAAGTTGTCAAGTTGGTTTTGAATTGCATCGGTAACCTGAGAACATACGTTGAGGACTACAGATAATGCAGGTGCTCGGCAGATTCAAGAAGGTACACACTTTTGTATGTTAGCTATATTATTCTGATCCTTTTCACTGCCGTGCGTTCAATCTGCCAAAAAAGTGTTGAAAGGACGGGCTTCAAATTAGATACCGACTGAAAACTGTCACTGAAGAACGACTGCGTCAACAATCATAAAGAGTTTTGCAACACGTCCGTCTGTGTGATCATATGTTATGGGTGATATTTTTGCTTTACATGCATAGAATGTATAACGAGTAATGACTATCAAAACTGTTTTGTTTGAACCATTCCAGTACGTTCTCTCGACGATTAAATCTCCGAGATTAAAGATATGCTTTCTTCGATCTCGTGTTCGTTATGTCGACTCTTCCTTTGTTCTTGCGAAACAACAATTTCCTCTTAACGCGATCATGTTTTGGAGTTTGTAAATGCCAAGTCAATTTAAACTTACAGAAACGTCCAACTTTCTCATTTGAAAATAAGCCGACCTATCCGAAGTGTCTTGTTAATTTTACTAAGTGCCAGCTATTGTTCTTTTTCCCGTCTAATAGAAGTCCCCCCAGAGACTACCCTGGGTTTATTAATTTTAGCCGTTATGATAAGTTGGCATTAATTTCCAGGCTTAACGATGGTATAATTGCGGTCCCGTTTAATTCAATTCTCCGAAGTAATCTGCTAACTGGCACGCTTGACTGAATCGTATATTGGTGATCATAAACACACATTACCCCAGTAACATTGATTAGATGTTGTGTATATCTTCTGCATGTGCAGCGGCGCCATGCGCACTGGTGGCGCTAGACTGCCTGTCGTTCAGTTTGTGCGTGTCGACGTTGGTAAGCGCAACTGCCATGCTAATAGCCGGAAATAAGCTCGAGTGCGGGAGATGTTTGGAAGTGCCATGTCTACTCACCACGAGAACGACTCGCTGTCTGCGGTGCGTTCAACCGCCCCTTTGCATGCCGCTTTATATTATACTTCTTCGAATGTTATCATAATCGCTGCGCACTGTGATTTTTATTAGGTGCACGCAAGTTTCCCATATTAAAATCGTTTTTCTTTATTGTGCTATTTATTTTAACACGACTTCTTTGTGTTCTCTTTTTTTTTCAGAATTAGGACTATGCTAGTTATTTCCTCATATATCTGTAAAAATCACGGAATCGGCTACTTTTATTATACTTGTCGATCAACTTGAGTGAGGATGTACGCTTTCTCATCATGAATTAAGTTTCCACTCTCTTACTTTATCTACCCCGAAGTGCTCGTGTCTTTTTAATGAGTTTTTGAGTTCTCCGCAACTCGATTTCAGAAATTAAATCGGACTCTTGAAATGCTTTCCAAAGGCTTGAAACATTTATTACCCATTTTTAATTTCTTCTCGATAAAACTTTTGGAATTTGTTCGTTTGCCGGAGTCCTTTCCCAATTTCCCAAAGCGACTCCTTGTAGGTTACGAGTTTGTGTGTATATATATATATATATACACACACACCCCTGTCATATTTAATATATCCCTCTTGAAAGACGTCTTTATTCCTGAAGTTGGATTCGTATTTTATTCAATTTTAAGTTTTTCTATTGGCCCTTGTTCCGACGAAACTAAGTTTTTGTATAGTTACCTGGTGTAAACTTTCTTTTGTGATGAGTTGCGTTGGTACAATGGTGAATGTGTAAAACGCCTTCGATTAACTTTTTATCTGTGGAAACTAGTCAAAAATTGCAATTTTCTAGGACTTCGACCTAATTTAGAAAAAGACTTCATTAATGTTTGTGTACCGCATACTTCCAAGTCATTAATCACCTAAAAATTCTTATCTAAATTAACGCATTTAGCTCATTTGTCCTTTACACAGCAGTGAGTTTCTTACATCGACATTTTGGGAGCTTCCATCTACTTATTACTTGGAGATGAGTTACCCCATAGAACATGCGTGAAGGAATCGTCGCTAAATTGAGATTAAATTGTAATAAAGCCTTCTGTATCTTTGCCCTTTCGAAGCACAATGCGGAACGTCGCTCACGTTTGTAAGAGGTTTTAATTTTGCCCGATATAATATGCAGGGGACATTTACATACCTTACGAAGGTGATGTAATCTATGTTTTATATAAATTATCAGTAGGCATAACAATATCAAACTGCCATTTGTTGTCACGCCGTGTCTAAATAATTTAAATGCAGAATGACCTTTCTACGTCGCTCTATTATTTATTTTTGAGTTTGATAGGTAAAAAATCAATTTGGCTTAGAGCTGGAATTTTGACCAGTCCTGACTAATTATGTTTGCTTCTGTTTGTCCTAATAAAATATTTAAAGGGTAGGGTACATCACAGTAATTACGTTTGTAATATTAATGGGATCAACTTGTGGGAGGGCGGATGCTTTTACTCTTTTTTGTTGGTAAATACAGTGCACGATTATTAGTGGAGTGCTCATTTTTATTCGTTATAATATACACATTAGCTTCGGTTTCCAACCCCTAAATGAAATTACGCTTTGCAATACGAATAAGTACCGAGAAATATATTCTAAAAAGTTCTGCAGATCTGAGGGTATTTCTTCTTTTACTTACCTCATAGACTGTGAAATTATATTTGGTTAGTTATGGTGATTTCGATCTCCTCTTTCAAATTTGAATGTAAAGCGCTGAAAAGTTTTGTGTGGCGTTGGCAACCTACTTAAGGAAAGCCTTCGTAGGTATATTTAGAAAGTAATTGAGAAATTTTTCTTATCGCATTTAATCGATAGTATATATATATATATATATATATATATATATATATATATATATATAGCACTAAGAAACAACAATGAAACTGTTTATTAATAAATAGTTTTGCAGTTGTGAAACAGATACATTTACAATATTTATTTCACAAAACAAACACAGAGAACGTCAAGCTAGCATATAAATATGTTGACATAAGAATAAAATTAACAAGAAAAGTAAATTAAATAAAAACAGGAAAAAAAACACGAATTAAAGATGTAATAAAGGTTGAAACTGCTGTCCACCTTGCTGTTCACATAAGTCAATCCGCCGCAGAAGAGAATTTCTAACACGTGTTAACATGTGTGAGAGGTGTAGCCTACCTACTTTTTACAATATAAAATGATCACGCTGCATATGTTCCGCACTTACAGAAAATTTCTGTGGGCGGTTCCCAGCTTATCGAAATTAGCTAGAAAGATAATGAAAGCGGCATTGTTTTATTAAGAGTGGTGGGTTTGCCCGATTTAGAGAAACATCGTTTTTACACCTTGAATATTGTTGCGATTATCATTTCTAATAAACTTAAAGCAAAATAGATCAGGTTGGACGATGAAGGTAGAGGAGACAGGAGACTGAATAGGGTTATGGAATGTGACGGGTTATACCAATATCCTTTCGGAACATATTTTTTTAAATATGATTGCACTGGAAATGTTTGATATTTGGCATTTGCCTTCCTTCTTTACTTTGATTCTGCTTCTACATTGTATCGCTAACCAGAGGAGGAAAATAATTTGTTAACAGTCCAAAAATTATGTTGTAACTGTATATTCCACCTTTATCTCAATATATTAGGCGTCCTTCAAAAAATCTATTTGAAATACCCGAAGAAAATGACATAAGCCATTATTTTCAATGTGCACCAAGAACAGTTGCTCTTGAATGTTGATGAACATGATTTTCATCAGTATTAATTGAGTTAGTTGTAAAATTTAGTGAATATGGTTGAGTAGGTAATAAAAGGCGTCAATAACCTAGACTCTAAAGCAGTGGTATTCAACCTTTTCCCCCGTACTCCTAGAGATACTTTTACACTCAACTCTGTACCCTGAAAGTTGCTGCAGTTCAAATGGTAGTCATGATTATAAGACCACAATTTTATTGGCGACCTAATGAGCATAGCTACAAGATTTAATTGTTGAGTAGAGTAGATCAGATGATAACGTCATTTTCTTCTCCTTCTTTTCATTCTTAATTAGGTCATTATTTAAAAATATTCCGAAAATCTTAGTCCGATAGTAGTAAAATAATTGAAAATTACGACCCATATTTGGTTTATGAATTTTGGTCGGTTGTGAGTGGTTTTTGGTATTATACTTTCTTCGCAAAAAAAAGTTATCTGAATGAATTTAATTCAAATATGCAGGGTCGTACTCAAATTGTTATTGTTGATGTTGGGGAAAACATGTCTTCATTAAGAGAAAATTATTCTTTGGAAAGAAACAACGACAAGGGGAAAGATTTCTTCATTTTTGACGCGAAATTCAATGTTGGCAGATCCTTCTGAATTCGATCTCGATGATCTAAAATCAATATTTCAAGAACATTTAAAAAATTTCCAGAATAAAATGACTGAATATATACTAGAGACGAATGATCTCCAAAAGAAGAGTTGGGTTAGAAATCCTATCCTAACGTCGTGGAATACTGCGATGACATTATTGGATTTCAGGAAGAACTTATCGATCTGCAAGAAAATTAAGTTGAAAAACTGAAATTTAGTCAGGTTCCATGCTTAAATGTTTGGGGTTCGCTGGTAGACAATACTTTTGAGCAAAGAATGTGAAAAATATTGTTGCCATTCACCAGTACATATCTCTGCGAATCGGGATTTTCAAGTCGTGTGACAATAAAACCAGAGCAAGGAATGAACTCAATCCTGAACATGATCTGCGATGCCCTTTAACAGTAAATGTGAAGCCACAATTTGAGGTATTGGTACAAAAACTCTCAGCATCAGGGATATTATTGTATGTTGTTTGTACAGTAAATTATATTATATTAAATTAGAAATATTGTGTTTTATGTTAATTTCTGTCTGGTGTCTTTCCATACGTTGGGTTACGAAGGAAATGCGCTTCCAAATTTTGGGTTGTTGGTAAAAAAGGTTGCGAACCACGTTGCCATTATCTTTCCGAGTTAAAAATCTTTCAAAAAAAAATCTATCCAAATCCATGTCCATTAATCTCAAATTGCTCGCAGCAGTGAGAAACTTGGCTAGCTTCTGATCAGATAACATTTTCGGATTTTCTCAACGCTTCCAAAGGAAAGGTCAAACGTTTCAGTAATATATTTGACCATAATTCTCCGATCACTCAGTACCATATCATGAACCAAATCAATATTGTTTAGAGTGAAGCCGTTTTTGGTGGTCCAGCACCGGGTGCAAGTTGATACAGCTTCCTTCCTAATTTGAAATACCGGCACCAATTCCTAATTACTTGATATGACAGGGTAGAGTCACCAAACACTCCGAACATGTCATAATAAATTTCCTGCGGTAATAAAGCCTTCTTAAATAGATATTTTATCACAGCTCTTGTCTCGAATTTTTCCATTTCAACAAAACCCCCAGCACCACAGGAATATTAAATGTATAACTTTTATGAACAAGAAGATAGGCACCTGCAACTTGGCATATATTAATGTCAATATTGACGTTTCTAGGAAAAGAATTATTAATTTGTTGGTCAATGCCGTCTATGTTCAAATCAAATTGTTCGTCATCAGTTTCTCTAACAATAGTTGTGCGAAGATATCTGCTTAAAACTACTGGAAACTACCATGGATCCTTTAATATCTGGTATAATTTAAAATAGTCGAGAGGAACATACACATTTAGATGATGCACTGCGGTGTTCCCAACAAGACGGTGCTCTTCTGTTTTCAGCTACAAGACCTTTAAGGAGATTTGCAAATAAAACGGTTTACTGGTTGGAAACTTTCTCGAAGTAGACCAACAGATTGTTCAGGACTATTTTCGAATATGACGCTTCTGCAATCCTTTAAGGGGTTGATTTAAAATTTGTTATATACTAAACAGGGAACCGCGGTAGAGTAATGATCGCAGCGCTTGGCTTGGAGTTATTCTACCAAAGTCGCTCAGGTTCGAATCCTGAGCACTGCACTTTCCCAGGGTGTTTGTGGTGTCTGGGACATGGGGTTTTTCAAGGGTGGGGCATGTTATACCTGTGAATAGCACGAAATGTGCTGAGCCGGGATAAACTGGGTGGGATGGGAATCATGGAGTTGCCTTTGCAACTCCACGATTCTTTTTAAAAGAAATATACTAAGCTAGGTTGTAATATATACAGTATTTAGGATATCAAATAATCCGAGAATGTAGATCACTAACAGGAAAGACATTCACAAAAAAAATTGAAAATAGAGTTTACTACCGTTTAGAAGTTCCTTCCTTGGTTGCATTTTGAACATGTCTTCAGCTACGAGGCTTTTTGTTTGTCTTTTCTCATATAATATGTTAAATTAGTAGCAAAATACTTTTCATTTGTTTTAGTTATAAGACTGAAATGGATAGTTCGATTTAAATTTAATTTTTATATTATTATAATATTATGTTAATTTTATTTATCACAATTCGTATTACATTACCGTTACAACTTCTAAGTTTGGAAAATGGGATGGGGTGAAAAGATGAATAGGTAATTCACTATCCTAATGCTATGTATGGCCACTTCTGCCCTTTGCAATTTTGTTCTTACCGCCGTTCAATGACTTTTTTTTTATTTTCCAGATATTTAGCGCGGATCGTTTTAAAAAGACACCCGGATTATTTTAGCATAATTATTTTAAAAATAGGTAAGTTAGTAGTAGTTACTCGAATAGCTATTGAATTTGTAGCAGAAGTAAGTATTTTTGATTGCAATGATTTTTTTTCTGTACAACCTTGTTATATAAAAAATTACAATGGTTTATTTTAAAATTCACATTTTCATGTTAATAATTATAAGTATTGCCCATTGATGATTTCTGTGGTATTTCTGAATTTTCGAGGTTGTTATATATACAGGGTGTTGCGGAATTGCACGGCACTATTTTAAGGATGTGTTCTCCAGCACGAAATAAACAAAACCGTTCCTACAAACATATGGCTCAAATTAATTTATTACCGAGATATTGAAAGTTAAAGATAAATAGCTAAAAGTCCGAAGTTAATCAAGTAGTGGTCAATTGCATATCATTTATTTTTTTAACAGTAATTAAACATCTGTCATTAAATCTGCTGATTAGTTTTAAGTAACCTGTTCCCGGTCCCGGGTTGCGCACATTCGTCGCCCGTTCACGTACGATCAGGAGAGTTAAGACAGCGTTACTCCGGTCAGTACTTGGATGGGTGACCCGAAGGTTGCGTTAACGCGGCGCCTCTCTCCCACGAGGATTGATCACTATGGGAGAGTAGATCAACAACCCCCCTTATGGGGGAGGCCCATGCCCAACAATGGGATACTGCGGGCTAATAAAAAAAAAACCTGTTTTACTAGTTCATGCTGGTTTTCGTGTGAGTTAATAGTACTTTGAAGACTCATCAATTTGTTATTGTCATGGGAGACACCACAAATTTGTTCAGTTTTGCAGAACAAACAGACATGCTTTTAATTTATGGCGAGGTACGTAAAAATGGCGCTGCTGCTTTTCGAAGATACCATGAAACATTTTCCACTACAAGGATAGCAAATCGTAAAACGTTTGAAGCCATTGAAAGATGTCTTAGAGACACTGGCACGCTAAAGCCTGAACGAATGAATGCAGGTCGGCAAAGATTTCGACGAACTGTAAACGTTGAAGAAGGGATACTCAATGCTGTTCAGTTATCTCCTAGTACTAGCACCAGAAGATTGTCACTTCGTTTCAATGTATCATGTACAAGCGTATGGTGAACATTGCGTGAGCAACAATTGTATCCATTTCACGTTACGCCTGTGCAAGATCTGTTACCAGAAGATTATAACAAGCGCAGAAATTTCTGCCAATGGATAATTCGACAATGCACACGAGATCCTAACTTCCTGAGCTGCCTGCTGGTTACCGATGAATCATGTTCTGCTCTGGATGTTTTATTTTTAAATAAATATCTTTAACCTTCAATATCTCGGTAATAAATTAATTTGAGCCATATGTTTGTATGAACTTGTTTGTTTATTTCGTGCTGGAGAACATAACCATAAAATAGTGTCGTGCAATTCCGAAACACCCTGTATATATATAAAGGGTGATTACTTTATCTTGTAACAGGTACGTAGGCTTTTTGTCTCAATCATTCATACTACCGTCCCCTCTCCCTGAACTGCTTTCGCATTACTTTAGGAGGGTGCGGGCGTTCCTTAGACACTAAACATTCATGCAACATGCACCCTAAACTTAACTAAGCGAAATGCGGTCGCCCCAGTCGGCATTCGGACACCCCAGCCGATCGGTTACATTTCGCAGTGACCTCGAGTGGCAGCGCGTTTCCGCACTCCACACATTACAGTGTTTGTATTCCATAGGTATTCTAGTAAACTTTACATTGTTTAAATAAATACCAATCAAAGTAGTTACGTTGGATGTACTAAGAAACTACAATGAAACTATTTGCTAACAAATAAGATGCAGTTTTGCAATAGGCCATTTACAATATTCAATTCCTATAATTTAAACAGAACAAACACAGAGAAATCCAAGATAGCATAAAAGTATGTTGACATAATAATAAAATTAACAAAAAAAAAGAAATTAAGTAAAAACACTAATTATTGACGTAATAAATCTTCAAGTTGCCGTCCACCTTGCTATTCACATAAGGCAATCCGCCGTGGAAGAGAATTCTAACGCGAATTGGCATGGGTGGGGTAATTGATCTACACGATTCAATAATTCTCTCCTCAGTTTCTACAGAAGTTTCGTAGACGTCGTTTTTTACTTTGCCCCACAAAAATAAATCTACCGGAGTCAAGTCCGGACTCAATAGTAATTAATCTGTTATGGAAAGTTTCATCTTGATGGTTTCTTACAATTCAATGGAAGTAGGCTGATGTCCCGTCATTTTAAAATCACATACGCTGTTTAACATAAAGAGAAATGTCTTCTAAAAGTCGAGACAAATTATTTCATGAAACACATTTCTGCATTTAAACTGCTCTCAAAGAAGTGGGAACCAATGATAAAGTTGTCAACGATACCACACCACACATTTGCTGTGCATATTCTTTGAAATGCCGAATCCAATGTGGGTTATCTTGTGAATAGAAATGGCAGTTGTGTCTATTTACACACCCATTGTTACTGAACACCGCTTCGTTAGAAAATAGATTATTTCTTAAAAACAGTGGATCAGTAGAAACTTCGTTTCTTAAAAATTGGCAGAAATTCACTCGACATGGGTAATCATCTTCGGTAAGACGCAAGACGGTGTGACGTGGTAAGGACGTCACCGGTTTGCTTTTAAAATGTTAAATACTGAACTTTGGCTAAAGCCTACAGTTCTTGCAACTGCTGGTTGGCTTATATGGGGATTACTTGCTCGATGACTGCCGCTTCAGCTTCTACAGTTGTGAAATGTCGCTGTTTCACCTTTGGCTGGGAAAACTGCCCTTATTGCCGTAAATTGCTTTCCAGGCGCCTAAAGACATTATGTGATGGAAGGGGTCTATCCGGGTATTTTTGTGCATATTGTCATATTGCTAAGTTCGCCGCCCCTCTGAATTCTCCCAAAATCAACATTATATCGGTTTTCTCGCTATTAGATCATATTGAAACTGATTGTTATTACCACAAAGATCTATATAAATTACAACTTTGTACAGAAGTGTGCTAAGTTTTGACGAAACAGTAGTTGATATTTGACTGCCAGAAGGACTCGTAATGAAAAAGAGAGTATTTTTTATATCTAAAAAGAGAAGTTAACTGTGCATTCCATGCACATGTGAGAGGTGTAGCTTACCTACTTGTTACAAGATAAAATGATCACACTGTATTTATGCTTGTTTTATCGATTTTGCTGTAGTATCGTATGATTTATATAAATTTACACTAAGAAGCTACCTTTTTCTTACTAAATAAAAAATTAATTTTTTTTAACGTGTTTGTCTTACGTCAATACAAAATCATCGTTTATTTCAAATCTTAGGTACACGTAATTTACAAGAGCAGATGTGGACTGAAATGTTTCGCTATTTTGTTTCGTTCATGTGCTATAGCTGACAATCAGGAAATACATTAAGTAACATAAATCAATCGATTGCCCACTTTGATGTTAGTCTTATTTTTTATACATAGTGTATTTCTGTATTTGTTTATTTACAGCAAATGGAATTTTTAGCTGTACTTGTTGTTATTAAAATATGTAATTTTTGTTAATACATACATAATTATAGTAGTACTTATATCATCGAGTTTTATTTCTTAGGGATTTTGATGCTTATGTCAAGGTTTTGGTGCCTTTTTCTATTTATCCATATTTATAAGCATTTCAATGTGTTTGGTCTTAACAGAAACGATCTAATTATAAGTATTGCGCATTCTTCGTTTGTATGCTTGCACAGGTGTTTTATAAGATTTAGATAACATATGTTAATAATTTTTAAAATACAGTCTAACCTTATATATTCTTTGAGGCTTTCGCGGTTTCTCGAACTGTCAATATTACAATTTACTTTCGGCTTAGACCGCGTCGTCATTTGGGAACTACGCCCAGCATTATCAGGTAAGGACCGACCTGTAGCTTGTCTGACTGTACAAGCATTTGCTCTAGAAGTTTGAGCCATATTTGTTCGTAGGCCCTGCCTTAGAAGGTACAGCATAAAGACAGTCTTTAGGACTAATGAAACTTTGGGAAACAGTTTCAGATCCGTAAAAGATCATATATCAAATTTAAAATCAGCCGGGATCTACAATATCCCTTGCTCTTGTGGCTCAAACTACATCGGTCAAACTGGTCGTTCCATTGAGTTAAGATTGCGAGAGCACAAAGGTGATTGCAAACATAAACGCATCACAAAATCTGCGGTGGCTGAACATACTGGTTTAACTGGACATAAGATGGACTTTGACAATGCTCGGGTACTCGCCAGAGTGCCTCATTACTTCCCTCGTATCATACGTGAAGCAATTGAAATTGAAAAACAACCTAACAACATAAACAGGGAGGATGGTTTTAGACTCAGTAAAGCTTGGACTCCAGAAGTTTATCCTCTAAGGACTCCTACGCATCATCGATCACACGATCACGCTCCACCGGATCCGTCCTTGCCCAACGGTGACAGCCAACCAGAACTCCGTCGTTCTGCCCGACTGGCTCAAAGAGGTTTAAATACCTCCGCTTCCCGGATTTGAGTTTAGTGTTAGATTCACTCTGAAGATGCAAGCTGCAATGTCTTGCGAAACGTTAGTGTGTATGGGTTCACAAACAGCTAACAGGCATAAGCCGATTAAGTATTATTGTCCTGGCAAACAAAATACATCAAGATCAAATCCTTGTCCGCCCCAAGGTTTGATTAATAGAAGCACACGGCCCTGTTTTGGCAGGCAGGGCCTACGAACAAATATGGCTCAAACTTCTAGAGCAAATGCTTGTACAGTCAGACAAGCTACAGGTCGGTCCTTACCTGATAATGCTGGGCGTAGTTCCCAAATGACGACGCGGTCTAAGCCGAAAGTAAATTGTAATATTGACACAGTCTAACCTTGCTAACTTGAACGTCTATAATTCAAATTGTTTTATTACTCGAAGTAGAAGCTGTTTCCCGATGAAATGCATATTCCAATGTTCATATTTTTATATCGATAGATCGAATTTCAATAAGTTGAATTTTTTGATAAGTCGAAGGTTTCTATAATTCCTTAGACTTGGTTTGCTATTAGTAAATATTTTCGTAACTCGAAGTTAAATTTCTCAGAAATAATTGGGCATTTTACCGTGAATTATAGCAGTCTTCCGGTCAATAACCATTTTCAATTTCGTCGGGGACATATCAGTTAAAGTTAAATAGTATAGTATAGCATTCATTGCACGAACTGCGCGTCAGTACCATTCTTGTAATATAATAGAGATTATACAGGAAATTTTTCTTTTTAGTATACATAGCCTATGTATACAAAAAAAAACGCGCCAATTTCGCCTATTGTGTATGCAACCAACTATACCGACAACTAAAAATCGCAAATAAACATCACTATAGTTGTGAATTATTTGAGTATGAAGGTTATGTTGATGCAGTGTTTATATTAAATAAGTATTTCACCTTGTAGGTATATAGGACGCAGATGATGATTTATTTATTAAATATAAAAATCGACAGAATGTTTCCGTAAGGTCCGTACACATTATATTTCTTTTGTACAAAACACATACATAAGCGGCAAAATGGTGTAATGGTCCGCATACCTGTCTTCCAAGCAGTTGATCCGAGTTCAATTCCCGGCGATGACAAACTTTTTTTAATTATTATTATTATTCAACGTAGCATAAAATATTTCATTTCATTTCTTCGGTTAAAACGTGATTACTTTCAGTTTTTATTTTATGGGAATTTATTACGCATCCCTCTGATTTAAATTTTCTAACAATTGTTTGACACTAAATAAAGATTAATTTTATTTTTTAGCATTGAATTAATTTGATTGCTGTGGTCACAGCATGCTTGAGTTGTCTGTATAGTTGGTTGCCTACACAATAGGTGAAATTGACGCGTTTCTTTTAAAAGTATACATAGGCTATGTATACTAAAAAGAAAAATTCCCTGTATATTCAGGGTGTCCCACGACGTGAGGTCACTACTTTGTGTACGCAATTTTTAAACCAAGTATAGTTAAAAATTTTAATAAAGTTATGCCCTAAAGTAAACCGTTTTTAAAATACAGAGTGTTAAATTATTATTCATTAAATATTTACAATTTCAGAAGAGCCAATATTTATTTTTATTTTAGTTTAAATTCACTATAAAGATTGTTCAAAATGGCCACCGGTGCTCTCGAGGCACATTCTAGCTTTTCTTAAGAGAAATCGGTTGCCCTACGTAACATATCATTGTTATTTCGAATTAGTTTCGCTGCCTCAAAAATGCGTCTCCTAAGGTTGTCAACAGTTTCTGATGGTGTTTAGCATACCATATCTTTTATATGGCCCCACAAATAATAAACTTAACAAGTTAAGTCCGGAGATCTTGGGGGCTACGGGTGCTGTTCTCCTCTAACAATTACACGTCCTTCAAACGGTTGATGCAAAAATTGTTTTATACGTAACGCAAAGTGCGCAGGGGCACCATCGTTCTGATACCACATACCATGTCCATGATCGCCAGAGGGACATCAGCTAACAATCCTCCCAAATGATCGTCTAGAAAATTTAACGATTTGTCGGCTGTTAAATGGTTCTCAAAAACGAATGGACCGATGAGCATGTTATCAATAAATCCACCCGAGATATTCACTGAAAACCTATGGTGATAATGTGACACTGTGGTTTCGTATGGATTCTCCAAATACCAACAGTGGCTGTTCTTTCTGTTCATTAATCTATTCCTTGTAAATGTTGCCTCATCCGCGAATAAAATTCTATTACGTAGGTGTCGATTTTGAATGATCCGGTGGCAAAATTCCATACTACTAGCGAAATCTGGAGGTAAGAGGGCTTGAACAGGCTGGATATCAAACAGATATAAATCATGATGTTTAAATATTCTCCAAACTCGCATTCGTAGTACATTAACTTGTGCAGGTATTCGATGAAAAGAGGTGCTGGGATTATTATCAATTTCTGGCAGTATGTGGTCCTCATTATCTAGTACTTGCTGTATTAGACGTTTAGTCGACGGTTTCGGGAAAGTTCCGTGTTCACTTAGGTGATTGTGCACTCGTTGGAAAACTCGTCGGTCTGGTAGTCGCCGATTTGGATATCTCAACTCATATTCTTGAGCAGCCGCTACTGAGTTTCCATCACAGAAACCGTACTTATAATGGATATCGGCGTACTTTCGCGTTGTAAAAGTAAACATTATCAACACTGTTAATAAGCGCAAGCAGAGAAATCAACTTTAAGGTGTTTTACTGTTTGACATACAAGTAAATAATATCATTTCCGTAATAACGTAGACAGTTTGTATCACATACCACTTAATATCATTTATTGTTTGGCTGCTTCAGTATTTAACTAAAACAGACTTAACTTCGTTAATCGTCGATTTTGTGAAAATGTATACGTAATTCAAAAAATCAAATTTGTGACAACTCAAATTATTTTTCATTTCCCCTCAACTTTGTCCTATCGTTGTTTGATTGTATTTATTCGTTGCTTTGGTATATAACCTTACCTTAAGTTGTAATATTTAAGAACATACAAATGAGTAACCCAACGGGAACTTGGAAGCCCAAAATAATTATTTAACTGTTGCATTGAAAATGTCTAGTATAAAACGTAACAGGGACGAATAAAACAATGAACTTTCGCAAATATTCCGCTGAAAGTACAGCAGAAGGCTTATTTCACAACTGTAAACAATTACTGTAATTGAATTGTGATAATGTTTATTTACAATGCGATAAAACAGAAATGTAACCAAATTATACGAGCCGTGGTGAAATGATAAAATATATTGTATCTAATAACAGATTAGTTCCTTCTTCTTACATACCAAATTTCAATACAATTGCTTATAGTAGTCTGAAAATTAACTTGCTCGACCGTAATTAGTAACAATTTTTCCGCGTAAATTCAGATTTGCCTTACTTAAGATTGTATTGATCTTATTTTGCTTGAACCACTAATTACGCGTCCGTAATCACTTACTTCGGAGCTTTCCAAATCTGAGGCTTGCAAATAATAAAATATTTTAACACCTAAATAGAAAACTTTAAACATACAAAGCTTCTCTAGAAGGTCAGCCACTTATTCCCGAGACCAAAATAGGACACACCTTACCTAAATACAAAAGTTTACGGTTACGGAGTTATAACCTTTTAGAGTGAGACTTGTCCGATCACTTTCCTGCATAAAATTATGGTAACAGTTGGATCAATCATTTAAAATTTTATGTGCATACATTATCCCTCACAGTTGTAGGTTAGAGCCTAGTTTCGTTTTAATAAGTGCACCAGATGCGTCTCAGGTACTGTTTTCTACAATATCTTCTACATAATTTTGTTTCTTTTATTTTTAATTTTTAGCAAAATGGTATGAAGTCTCAAAATTTTCATTCCATATTTTTACATATAAATTGAATTATCTCGAAAACAGTTGGGTTTATCGATTTCTAACGAGAGCACCTTTTTTTGGTACTTGTACATATCGAATATTATTTTGTCAAAAATAAGACAAACAAAATAATGCAAAAGATATTGTTGAAAACACGACCTGATCCTCCCACTTGAGACGCCTCTGATGCACTTATTAAAACGAAACTAGGCTCTAACATTTTCTAAACATTGGTCTAACTATTACCATGATAATAAGTAGGAAAGTGATCAGACAAGTCTCACGTTAGAGGGCTGTTCCTCGGTAACAGTACACTTATGTAGAATCTGTTCCAACTGATAAGGCGAAAACAAAGTATGCATAATGGCAAAAATTGGGCGTTGTAATATGTATTTTACAAAAAGTTTACTTGTCAGGTAATTGATCTGGGGGGCCAATGGCAGTTTAAGCCGATTCAATGAACAGGTAGGTATACTGCTTTCACTGAGAGGGTGCACGCACGTCATGAATGTCAGTGACGTCACAAAACCCACCAAATTTACATTTATAAAAATGAAATATGAAAATATGCAACCAAACAAGCATGTGATAAATGTTTATTCAAAGATTTGTTATCTACCCCCATGAGTTAAGAGCCTCTTAATTTAAGTAAATCAAAATGGTCAATAACCTATTAGAGTACATAATATCAGCAAATATATTCAGTTTTAATCTTGATAACTTTTGGATGTTGAAATAAAATTCCACTTATCTTACTTTAACATTATTTATTTTATTATTCTTCACTACCAAGAACAATCTAAATTGAAATATTATTTTATTTAGCTTATAATAGTTATTTAAGAAACAATAAAAGGCAATTCGTATAGAAAAATATAGAATATTTAATGGGGGCATGTTAAATATCAGCTTCAAAATCGCTGTCATCATATTCGTCCTCATCGCTGGATTCTCCGGGAGGCCCAAGATGAATTATTAGTGGAGTCACATCATCTCTGTCAAAGCCGATCTCCCTATTCCACCA
>JABXWE010006705.1:0-35903 GCA_014611495.1 Limonius californicus
TGAATACTAGCTTCCTCACTGTGGTAAATAATATCGGAAAACTTCCTGAGTTGATTACTTCCAAACGAAGAAACAAAACTCTAAAGTGGCGTAGACTTTTAGAATGGAATAAACTTTCCTGTCAGTAATGACTAATTTGAATCTACGACATAAAATACCTCCAGAGAAAAGAATCGTAGTATCTTCGACAACGAACTACGTACAACTCGTCGTATCCCAAAAATCTCCCCTCAAAATTTGAAACTTGGACTCGCCCAAAATTCAACAGGTCTACCAGCTTCGAAATATATATTTTACTACAATTGGGGAATAACACCATACGCAAAATGAGTTGTCTAAAAATCAGGCGTAAGAAACGTTACAATGTACTATGCACATCCGTTGCGGATTTGGTGAAGAACTTATCTCCAGAGGTATTCCTCAGTTAACTTACTTTAGCTAGTTCAAGTTCCTTCTGAAGATGGCAGCTTACTTGCCGAAATACGAGGGCAGCCTTTTAAGTTTTTACAAACGACCACTAGGTGACGCTGTTGAGATGTGTAATTACTATTTTCGTAAAATTTGACATTTGTTATTTTGAAAACAGTGACAGCTTAGAAATTGGTCGAGTAGTTTGTTTACAGTGAGAGTTAAAAAAAACAATTTTGTGAAAAATGGAAATTTCACGTGAAGGTTTTTGTTGGATGATCTACAACAATGCATAGAATCGCTTCGTTCAAGTTTTGGTAATGAAACACCATCAGAAAAGACTGCTTACAATTGGTTTGCAGAATTTCGTCGTGGTAGTGCGTTCATCAGTGATGAATTTCGTGAAAATCGAATAAATTCGGTTGTTATTCCAAAAAAAATCGATGCTGTGAACAACATGATTGAAGAAGATCGGCGTGTGATTTACAGTGAGATAGAAGCATCATTAGACATATCGAAGACCACACTACATTTGATTTTGCCTGAACATCTGGCTCTGTAGTCGGTGAATTCCGCATAATTTGATCAAAGCTAAAATAAGGCTCGTGTTAATTGGTGTAAGGAATTGCTTAAAAAATTCGACCGAGGAACTGCAAAATCCGTATACAACATCGTAGCAGGTGACGAAACTTGGATATATTTGTATAAACCGGAACTGAGCAACAATCCACTGTTTGGGTGTTCCAAGATGAGCCGAATCCCACAAAAGTTGTTCGTTCATGAAACACTTTCAAGAAAATGATCGCTTGTTTCTTCGGTTGTACTGGACATGTCGCAACCGTTCCTTTAGAAGATCGAAGAACAGTTAACGCTGAATGGTACACAACAATTTGTTTGCCAGAAGCCATCGACGAAATCAGGAAAAATAACCGAATACGTCGGATCATTCTTCATCATGACAATGCCAGCTCTCACAAAGCACGTCAAACAATTGATTATTTGAAGGAAAACACATCGAATTACTGTCTTATTGCCCGTATTTACCTGATTTATCGCATAACGACTTCTTTGTGTTCTCGAATGTCAAACAAAAAATGGGTGGGCAACGATTTTCATCACCTCAAGAAGCTGTTGAAGCCTTCGAAAACGATATTCTTGAGATACCAACTTCAGAGTGGAAAAAATGTATCGAGAATTGGTTCGAATGCATGCAAAAGTGTATAAATCTTAATGACGAATATTTCTTTCCTAGTTTTTGTAAAAACTTAAATGGTGTTCCAAAGATCGTGGTGGTAAGGGGATTTCCCAAAGTTTACAATCATGCAAAGAAAAATACAGAGAAGGGGAAGCCGCGCAAGAAGACGCATTTCCATCGCCACGATGATTACCAACTTTCTTAGAGGACACGGTACTTAGAGAAGAAGAAGTAGGTCCATAGTAAAAATATGAGAATTAAAAATATATATGAATAGTAAAAAAATGGAAACTGCAAATTCAGACTCATGTTAAAATAATCTGACAACTGCAATATTTTTCTTTCCTATAAAAAATAGAGCATTCATCAATATTAAGAAACAAATTCTAATTGATGAACTAGATAAAGTACTACATGAAATGTATCTAAACTATTTTATTACTATTGTATTATTTTCGAAGTTATCCTTCATCAGTTGCATTTATCCTTAATTCGACCCTGTTGTATTCTTTTACGTCCAAGTCGTGCAATTCAAATGTAATTACACGCAGACGACGAGCAGATATCTTTAAACAGTTTAAATCATATACAGATATTGCCATTATAACAAAAATAAAGTGCTTGCCTCTATCTGTATTATTGTTTTTTATTTGTTTGATCACATTTTTTACAATCCGTACTTTTGAACTCAAGTACATCGACTAATTAAGAAATTACAATTCAAATTTATTCTAGTTTTGTAAAGAAGATCCTTTAGGAAAAATATGAGGAATTGTTTCACAAACAATAATTTTTTTTTTAATGTACGTTATACCAGCTCAGCAGTGGTTGCTATACATGGTAAAGTTAGAATGAATATATCACTTTTCTAATAACGAGTGAGGTCCGTGTGGCCTCTAACAATAATAATTTTAGCACTAATGGGTTGCATTGTTACTATTATTTTGGTTGAAACTGTTTTATGAGCACATAATGTCATAGGTTGGTAATTAGTTCACTATGATTAATTACTATTACTATTATTCACTTCTGTTCACTATAAGTAGAGGGTATTATTCACTATCACTTGTCAACAGGTCTCTGGCTAGCTTCCTTTTTAATCTTGTGTGTAGTGTTTTTGAGCCCAATTGAAAGTATACTGCGCCACTGCATTGGTCTAGCTTGTTGTAAAATTTCTTGGATAACTTGGTAATAAATTCTTGTACAGTGGGCATGTCAGTTTCTCTGTGTAGTTGTGTATTCCTAACGAACCACTGTGAATTGGTGATAGTGCGCAATACTTTATTTTGTAGGATTTGCAATTTATTGATGTTCGTTTTGGACAAACAATAATTAAGACAGTCCAATACAAGATACAAGTTTTCTTTATGATTTAAGGTAAACATTTTACAAAACAGTTTAGTTCAGTGGATACAATTTCCTTAGGGACAGTGAAAATTGATTTAATGATAAATCTGCCCTGTTTGAGTTAATAAATGAGTTTAACATCCATACAAATAATAATATGTCAATTTTAGTATACAACTATATCAAAAACAGAAATGAGGGAAACAGTTCGCATGACATTCCCATACTTGATGCAACCTCTATGTATTTGTAAACGTATACAGTGCATTCCAAAATTAAAGTCACCATTGGAATTTTGGAAATGGTAACTATACAACGTTGGCTAAACCAGAAAATGATGTAAGGGTATTTTGCTAATGTTTCTAATATTTATAAATAATGTGCAGGTAGCTCGTTATAATTATTAAACTGTGGATTGACTATCGTTCTCCTGCTGTAGGTAATAAACAGGGGCGAAACTGAGCTGGAACTCTCCGAAACGCCGCCGTTCTAGTAAGAAATTTGGAAATAGAACTCAGTTCCTGATTAAAATTACGAGACAACAAAGAAAGATAATAGTTTATTTTTTGTAAACAATCTAAAACAACAAAAAAATGAACCAAAATGATTTGTCACTTAAATCTGTGCTCCTTTTATACCCGGACGATGGATAGCGGGCGCCGAGAGGTAGAATCACGGTCAACACTTGCCCGTTGCAATCGACACCGATGTGTACGTTACAACTTACAAGCTTGTTGTTTTTCGGCTATTTAAAGCGTTCAACCAATTGCGTTCAGGTAAGACAAATACGTTTATTGTTCAAACAATATACGGTTGGTCTTCCATATATCCGTTATACAAAAAGTTGTCAGAACTGTATTTTATTTAATTTATCCAACCATCTAGAACTTGCTTGAAAATTATTAGGTTGGTTTAACTTTGTTGCATATTCTAGAGCCTTTTCCTTTATTAAAAAATCGGAAATGGGCAAATTTTTATCTTGTGCTAATTTAACCCACTTTGAAATTGCTTTTTCTTGTCCTCGTAAACACAGGAATTAAACCGTTTTACGTCTGAATCTAGATTTTCACTTTGCCTAATGATGGAGTGACTGACGCTCTGATATGCCCTTCTTTTTCCCGTCTTTGTCGATTCCACCTAAGAGCTTTATCTTTCCACGTACACTTAAATAATTTCTGCTGCGTTTTACCATTTTATCGTTTTAGTGGTACGAGTACACTGTGCAAAAATGCAAATGCACTGCAAACTAAATTTGTGAAATTGTATGTGCAAGCCTAAATAGACTTATGGGAAAAATCCCGTTTTTAAATTTGTTAACTATAAAATAATTGTTATACAAAAATTCCAAGCTCGATATAAGGGGCCAAAAGTTCGAAATAGAGACAATACCAGTGTATGTTCTAAGTTTGTTTGCTGATGTTTTTGTCAATGACATGGTTTCCAATGCGTAACTAGTCACTGAGAGAATACATGTATTATACACTCTCCTTTTCAGATTTATCGGTAAGTCTTCATGCTTAAAGATACTGTAACTTCCCAAAGGCTGCCCATGACAGGCGGATTCGTCTTTTAATATCCGCATCCTGGTTTTCTTTTGCTAATGTAACGGTATGGCCCAAATAGATGTACTCATTGACGTTTTCAATTTGATGACCTTCCAAGGAAAGTTGTACATGTTCTTGACTCATTATTTTGGTTTTATTTATGTTCATTTTGAGTCCTATTATGTTTGAAGCCTGATTTAACTTCTGCAGCATATCTTTTAGTTCGTTAGTATTTGCAGCCATTAGGACTATGTCATCTGCGAATCTTAGATGACTAAGGTATACGCCGTCGATGTTAATACCTCTCTTTTCCCAGTTTATGCTTTTGAAAGCGTTTTCAAGGGCAAGTGTAAACAATTTGGGAGATATATTATCCTCTTGTCTGACGCTTCTTTTAAGCGGGATCTTATTGGTTTTTGTAGTATCATCTATCTTAATCTGTAGAGTGGTATTTTCGTAGATGTTCTTGATTATTTGAGTATATCTGGAGTCGACTCTTGTCTCATTAACGGTGTAAAATTAATAGCAGATGATCGAAATTTCCTGAACATCTATATTCCTGGATTTAAGACAACAATCATTTTCACACAAGGACTATGTTTTATTACGACGAGATACGCTTTGAGGTTAAGTTCATTTTGTTTGGGCTTTCATTTGAAGAAATAAACAGAAGGTACGGCCGGTACGTATCCGAACAGCTACGAAATGCCTTGTAGCACTCAGCCAACTCTAATTTGAAAACTTTTTGATCGCTCGTTAGTAAATAATATGGTAACACCGGTATTCTACGGTTAATATTTATTTTAAGATTTTCACATAAGAGCATGGTCATCTGTACAAGAAAATTTACTAGTTTGAATAGGATTGAAGACGGTGGTTTAAGTATGTAAACTTTGAAAAACTCCTTACCACCACGACATTTAGAACTCCTAAATACGTATAACGGAAACTAGACTACCATCTTCAGTAGGAACTTGAACTAACTAAAGTATCTTGGCTGAGTAATACCTTTGAATCCATCCTCTCTGTTGATGTTATTGGGTTGTTTCTCAATCTCAATGGCTTCTCGAATGATTCTTGGAAAGTAATGCGGAATTTTAGCAAGCACCCGAGCATTTTCAACATCCATTTTGTAGCCAGTTATGCAGGTATGTTCCGCTACCGCCGATTTTGTGATGCATTTATGTTTGCAATGACCTATATGCTCTCGGAGTCTCAACTCGATGAAACGCCCAGTTAGCCCAATATAGTTTGTGCCACAGCAGCTGGGGGATGTTGTAGATACCGTCTGATTTTAAGCTAGAAGTATGATCTTTAGCTGAGCCTAGAGTTTCTTCAGTCGTGAAATAGTAGCTGACGTGGAAGCATCCATTTACAAATTACCTACACAAATAGCTGAAAGCATCAGACAGGATGTCTCAGGCATAACAAGAAGAGCAAAACCAATATCAGTAAAGATGAGAGAGAGGCAGCCAAGTTCCCCAGAGAGAACAAAGATGTCCTCATATTAAGAGCAGACAAAGGTAATGCTACTGTTGTGATGAATACTTCAGATTACAATGTAAAAATGGAGGCCTTATTATCAGACACCGCTTATAAAAAGCTAAAACGCAATCCGTTTAACCGTCTCGTCGTGAAAGTTACAGCTACCATCAAAAGCTCCGATACAATTGACACAACTGAGAAAAATCAATTAGTATCCAGAAACTCAACAACTCCCCGGTTCTACGGTTTGTCCAAAATACATAAAGATGGAGTACCTCTCAGTTATTATCAGTGCGTTAAATTCTCCCACACAGGTTTTAGTAAGATACTTCGCCACTAATCTCCGCCCGCTTAGTGGCAACACAGAATCCTACATAAGAGATTCGTGTGATTTTGTCAAGAAAATCAACAGTTCTAGTTATACTAAAAGACAAACTACAGAAAGATATAGCTCTATTAGTGGAAATTTGTTTAAAGCACATCTTTTTCAGTTGAAATGGCAACTTATATCAACAGATCGAAGAAGCGGCCATGAGTTCACCTCTGCCTCCAGTAATCACCAATATATTCATGGGGGACTTTCAACGGACCTGAAACCCAAATCCTGGTTCAGATATGTGACACCTTTGTGGTTTGGTCTCATGGACGCCAAACCTTAAACCAGTTTCTAGAACACCTCAGCTCAATTCACAAGAACATCCAATTCACCATGGAAGTTAAGCAAAATGGCAGTATTCCGTTTATAGATGTTCATGTCATTAGAAAACCCAATGGCAGCTTAGTGCAGTCTGTGTACAGGAAGAAGACGCACACAGATACGTATCTAAATGCAAATTCAGATCACCAACCTATGTGGAAGAACACCGTGCTCAAAACTCTGATTACCAGAGATATCCGTATATCAGATAGTGAACATATACAAGAAGAGAATATACACTTGCTGACATTATTGCTTATGCAACGGTTATACAGCTGTAGAAATTCGGCTATACACAGAGTTGAAAATCCCAAGGCTAAAGAGAAATCCACACCGTCGGAAAGGTTAGCCTTTTTACCATACAATAAAGGTATTAAGAATAAGATAGGGCATGTTCTAAGAAAATACAACATAAAAGCAATCTTCACAACCAAAGAAACCCTAGGCAAGACACAAACTATATTGGGCCAACTGGGCGTTCCATCGAGTTGAGACTCCGAGAGCATATAGGTGATTGCAAACATAAGCGCGTCACAAAATCGGCGGTAGCATAACTGCATAACTGGCCACAAAATGGATTTTGAAAATGCTCGAGTACTTACTAAAATTCCGCATTACTTTCCAAGAATCATACGAGAAGCAATTGAGATTGAGAAACAACCCAAGAACATCAACAGAGAGGATGGGTTCAGGCTCAGCAAACCTTGGACACCGGTAGTTCATCCTCTAAAGTTTCGGAAATAAATAAGACCGATCCCAGGGTTATGTCCTGCCGCACCTGTTCCCGCCTGACGACGACAGCCAACCAGAACTACGACGTTCTGCTTGGTTGGTTCAAAAGGGGTTAAATACCTCCGCATCCCGGATTTAAATTCAGTACTACGAGGACTCTGAAAATGCAAGCTGCAATGTCTTGCGAAACGTTAGTTTGTTTAAATTCACAAACAGTAATCAGTAATCCTGCCTTTACTGAGTGTGACCTCCAATCGACGACGCGGGTCAAGCCGAAAATTAATCATAGTGTTAACAGTTCGAGAAACCGCGAAAGTCTCAAACAATATATAAAATCCACTGAATTGCATGATCTAATTGCGCTTACGAGAACATATCAGTATTGCAAAATTGACCGATCCACTAACTAAAATTGAACAATAGCAAAGAACCTAAAATGAATCGCTTCCTTGGGCTTGTCTGGCAGTTCAAAACTTTTCATACGAAGGTAATATATTGGAAATCAAATCATAGTTATCTTTCTGTATTTAACTGAGATTTATAAGGCAGCCACTGCAGAAAACCCGATTTTTGGTCAGGTTAGCGCAGAAAATTCACAGTCTACAAATTGTTCCTCTTCTTCAATTGAGAAATCTTCTGAGGTAATTTGAAAAAGGTTTTTAACCCAATCATACACTGCACTTATGTTGTAAAATAGTCTCCAAAATTCTTCGTCAACATACTTAGTTAAATGATTTTCAACAGTTAAATAAAACTTTAATGCGTTGGTCTTCTGCCTTACAGGTTTTGACATTTGCAAGCATTTCTAATTTTTGTTTCACTAACTTATTATTGCATAATACCGTTTTTTTTTACAAAAAGCTTGATTTTTGTTACTTAATCTCTAAGATATGTGTATTTTTTTCTTAGAGTTGTAGTTTTAATATATTTAATTTCTTGAATATGTCCACCGAACAGCTCAATTTCATCATAAACAAGTGGTTTCTGAACTTTTTTGCTTCTTCGTGGCCTCCCTCTTCCAAGAAGATTGCTATTTCGTTTCTTAATTCATAAACACGTTGTATACATTTTCCCCGTGGTAATCATCTTACCTCGCAATAAAACAGTAACGCTGAATGTTCGGCTCCAGTCATGTGTTTGCAAAATTTAGAAAACAGTCTTGATTTTAAGAGGCTCAGCTTTATAAATCACCAAAGTTATAGCTGGAGTAACATAATGGTTACACCGCGACTCATTTTCTTTGCAGCAAGAGCCTCTCTATTCGGCAATATGTCCAAATGCATTGTGGGGATTTTTTCTCACTAGGGCTTGTAAACTCTCTAGGTACGAGGGCAGCCTTTTAAGTTTTTACAGAAGCTAGGAAAGAAAAAATTTTTTTTGGAACAAACTGTTTTATTGCTTTTCAAAATATTCGCCTTTAAGATTTATCCACTTTTCAATGCGTTCAAAATAATTCTGGAAACATTTTTTTCACTCTGAAGTTGTTATCTCAAAAACATAGTTCTGAAGGCTTCAACAGTTTCTTGAGGTCTTGACATTCGAGAACAAAAAGAAGGCGTTAGGCGATAAATCAGGTGAATATGAGCAATGAGACATCAATTCGATGTTTTCCTCCTTCAAATAATTAATTGTTTGACGTGCTATGTCAGAGCTGGCATTGTCATGATGCAGAATGATGCGATGTTTTCGGTTGTTTTTCCTGATTTCTGGCAAACAAATTGTTGTATATCATTCAGCGTTAACTGTTCTTCGATCCTCTAAAGGAATGGTTGCCACATGTCCAGTACAATCGAAGAAACAAGCAATCATTTTCTTGGAAGTGCTTCGTCAACGAACAATTTTTGTGGGATTCGGTTTATCTTGGAACACCCAAACAGTGGATCGTTGCTTAGTTTCCGGTTCATACGAATATATCCGAGCTTCGTCACCTGTTTTGATGTTGTGTACGGATTTTGCAGTTCCGCGGTCGAATTTTTTGAGCATTTCCTTACACCAATTAACACGAACCTTTTTTTGAGCTGCGGTCAAATTATGCGGAATCCATTGGGCACAAATATTTTTCACAGCTAAATGTTCATGCAAAATCGAATGTACTGCAGTCTTCGATATACCTAAGGATGCTTCTACCTCACTGTAAGTCACATGCCAATCTTCTTCAATTATACTGGGCACAGCATCGATGTTTTTTGGAATAACAACCTATTTTGGGCGACCTTCACGAAATTCGTCATTGACAGACCCACGACCACTGCGATATTCTGGAAACCAATTGTAAGCAGTCTTTTCTGATGGTGCTTCATTACCAAATGTTGAACGAAGCGATTCTATGCATTGTTGTTGAGTTAGGCCTTTACTAAAAGTCTACTCGGTCAATTTCTAAGCTGCCACTGTTTTCACAATAACAAATATCAAATTTTACGAAAATAATAATGACACATCTCAATAGCGCCACCTAGTGGTCGTTTGTAAAAACTTAAATGACTGCCCTCGTATAACTCGAGCACCATCAGCGCAAATTCCAATAGAATTTTTCCACTGTAGGTTTTCTTTGCATATAAAATCGTCCAATATCTTCAACAATTCAGGTGCTGTCGCTCTTCTTTGTATGGATTTACAAAACAATAACTCTTCACCAAAACTGTTTCCTGCATATTTTCACATATATTACTAATTCACCGAGCAACAGTATTTGATAGACGTATACGTTGCAGTAAAACTTTCATCAAGCATAGTTTCCACAATATCAATCGCAGCTGGTAGAATTTGGTCTTCTCCAATAGTGTGGAACTTTTTGAACGCATCTTTTCAAAAATGCCTGGCCTTATTGATATTGTTTAGAAGCTTCCTACAATTTTTTTTTTAGAATCGTGCAGTTGCCAAGGGCAACTCCAAGATTCCCATCCCACCCAGCTTACCCCGGCTCAGCACATTTCGTGCTATTCACAGGTCTAACATGCCCCACCCTTGAAAAACCCCATGCCCCAGACAACACAAACACCCTGGGAAAGTGCAGTGCTCAGGATTCGAACCTGAGCGACTTTGGTAGAATAACTCCAAGCCAAGCGCTGTGGCCATTACTCTACCGCGCTCCCCTCCTCCTACAATTAACTGTTGCAACTCGGCAGGATTATTTGCAGTAGGTTTAATGGTCTATCCCGATTTAGATTGTTTGACGTGGTTTGATCCCACTCTACTATGCTCTTTAAATATTGAAACCAGGTTTTTTTCAACACTTTGTGTATAATAACTTAAAATGTATATCAAGTGCGTTAGTGGTATTTGAATTAAGCAATAATATTTAAAAAAATCGCATGGTCATACATTCGAATCTAGGGAATCGGCAACAAAATATTTAATTTCAAGTAAAACTGTAATTTGAGAACTACCAAGTAGCTTTACAATGACAGTGATATCAAGGAAACACGTCTAAATAATTCTGCTTCCTGAGTTTTTCCGAATTTTATACGAAGCAATTAGGTTGCCTATGAATTTTTAATATACTTATATAATTAACATGTAAGGGAAATAGGAGTAATAACTTATGAGATAACGCTGATTGTATACATACACACCCACAGACGGAGTTCTTCTACCACTCTATTACGCCTTTCCCTGTATATTTTACTCTACAAGATAATATTTAATTAAAACAGTGAAGTGCGACGAGCTTGTGGTTTGCAGTATTTCCTGAAATAGGTCACCTAGTAATCCTTAAATAAATTTATTCTGAAATTTCCCATTTTCGGCATCTCCTGCAAGCCGTGGTGAATACGTACAATCGAATTGCACAAACATTATAAAATGTTAATTATTTCTGTCTTTATCAATTTCTCTTTTACCTTTCGGTGTTAAGGTTGTCATTCATACATTCGGGATTAAAGATTGAAGATTGAAGGTGATGGGTTCCTTTTAATAGTAGTAGTAAAATATAAATTTATGATAATGCCACGAATGTTTGTTTACAAGTTAAGTTTTTCTAACTACTTATCGTTTTTAAAACTTTATTTAGAAAATAGAAAGATAACACAAAACTTTGGAATGAGTACATAGGATAGCGACCTTCTGTTGCCTACGACCGAAGCAGCGCCACAATTCGCTTGCAATAAGATATCTCTAATCTTAAACAGCAGGAGTGTGTGATGTAATTCTGAGGCTTTTGCATAACTTAGGCATAACTTGCGTTTGTAAGATATTACGTTTCTCATTTAAATTGAAACACAGGAAAACAAAAAAGTTCTACATTATATGCTCCCGGATAAAATTTTCTACTTAGAATGACCCTAAACGAAAAGACCGCTTGTACGCGCTTATGACCTCAGCTGTGCGCTGTCGTAATAGCCTAGCAGTAAAAGCCTTGCTTTGGGACCTCAAGGTTGACATTGATATCTAATATTACAAGTACAGAGTATACATTTTACTACTAGGAACTTTTGGCTTTTCTTTACTTTTGTTATTCGTGTTATGAAGTTAGGTGTTTATGGGAAAGCCTTTTGAAATGTTGAAGATAATTTTTACTTCATCTAATTTTTAATTCTTGTTAAAATTTTTAAACTACAATATAAACAATATATATATATATATATATATATATATAACAATATAAAAGCGGGTTTTCGCTACAGGTTCTGTTTTTGGTAGTTCGTTATACATACGTCGAGGCTTATTAATTATTAACAACTGTAGTAAATTGTATATGAATTAAGTAGGCCTCAGTAAGAGTTCAGTTATTTTAAGTGAGTAGGAGCAAAATTATGCTTGTGTGTTTAAGTGGATTTATGAATATATTTAACGAATGTTATATACACCACACAAAAGCACTTCATTTTGTCAGGAGCTTTATTAAGCAGTACAAGTGACATTAGTATTTGTACTTCTCATATAAAATATTTTCATACAGCAATTTCCAGCAAGCGGACTAAATGGATTTGCATTTTATTAGACGTTATTGTAAAAGTGGATGCATTCAAACATATGCCTTAGGCAATACATCAGTGTGCCTGAAAAAATCTAATTTTTATACCTTTCGTATTTGTTTTTTATATTGAGGAACTGATTTATTTTTACAATCATCAATGTTTGAATGAGTATTTTTCTCTTTTGAATCTACTTTATTAAAATATATTTTTTAGTTTGGAATACGTAGTTTGTTCCTAAACAGAAAGCCATAGCCCCTAGTCCCATTGCCTTTTTATTCCCTTCTTAGTCTTCTTTGTCGTTTCGCACCTTTAATCCTCTTTTCCTCTTTTGCATTATTCATCATTTCGATCTCTTCGCCAGTTCTTCCCCTTCGCCCCCTTCGTTCCTTCCACACCTTTATCTCCGTGGTCCTGTCCACTTCTTCGCCCCTACGACTTCCTTCTGCCTTATGACTCGACTTAGTCGTTGTGTTTTAATTTCAAAAAAAAACCCCCAATGGAAAGGAGGAAGGGAGAAGAAACATTCTCGTAGAAAACCTAGGTTCATCTGGCACGGTTAGTTGATAGCACTCGGTAAGGGCTCCTATCCAGGGTATGGGTGAAAACTAGTCAACGGCCTCGAGAACAAAGGATAGATATTATCGTAATGGTTAAGAGGGCGGAAGAACTATGCACAAGGGTAGATTAAAACTTTTAGCCCTGTTACGGCAGTCGATCTAGTGGATGGAAACTGCGAACTAGTATTTCTGGTACTCCAGGTTGAGAGTTTAGGATAACGGATTAGCAGCTAATTCCTTATAAAACTCCCCATAATTGTTATATTATTCAGTACGGAACTCCAGAAAACGCAGGGAACTAATTTAAGACGAACTAAGGCACCACAGCGGATCTTGAACATAGGAACATGGAATGTGAGGGAATTGACCAACACATTTGCGGAAGTGCTAATAAAACTAGACAAGTAGTATTAACAAAAACAGAATAGAAAGGCAGAGGCACTGATTTAAAGAAGGGTATGTCCATATTTACGGCTGAATAGCAAACGAAGAAAAAGCTCGTGGTGGCGTTTAGTGATTAAAAAGTATTTAAAACTTAATATTATATGATGAGAATAAGTGAATGATAGAATTCGTGTACTGATAAATTTGAAAAAATATTCGGAGAGACTACAGACAACAGACTACGATGACATTATTGCCAAAGATGAATTCTATGAAGATTTAACGGGACTGCTGGATACTGTAAAAAGTTATTTTATTGGGGGACATTAAGGGCAAAATAGAAAGAAAAACATCATCACATAATTCTTTTTACCTTACGGTGTCGAGGTTGTTATTCATAGGACTGAAAGTTATTTGGGTGGGCGGGGGTTAGTCTTGAGTTTAGATTTACATCACATGCCTCCCCGTCATCATGGAAAATTCTGAAGAATATAACAATCCAAAATAAAGATAGAGGGGAGATTGATACAATACAAATGGAAACTTCGAACAAGTACTACCGTGGTCTACTAACAGAAGATAGGAGGGAGTTTTGAAAGGATCTCAAGAAGTGGAAGTTATGCATATCATCAAAAGGAGTTAGGAAAAATATCAAAACCCTTCTCGTACAGTGAAGCACGGCAAAACTACTCGTCCTAGTGTCTTACCAATTGAGTTGATGGAAGTAGGCCCTTTAATTTCCTGGATTTACATCTCCTTTATACGTATGAAGAGTAAGCGAAGAGATTGTAGCAATTACGGAAGGACACGCGGCAATAGCTCGATGGTTTGCTTGTATGGTAAGATAATCAAAACGCTGACTAGAACACATAGCTCTGACGAGATGAGACGAGAGCATAATGGGTTTAGAGATAGTACGTCTTGAGTTGAGAGATATATCATCTTCAGTAACTAATAGAAAAAAAAAGCTCACGGAGCGTGCGTAGGTCTATGCAAAGGCTACGACACAGTTCCCTTAATTAAGTTATGAGTTAGCCTCGAACTTTGTGGTGTCTTTAAAACTTACATTGCGGCTACAAGGAACTTATACAAAAGGTATATTGCTCTAATTAAGACATGCAAAAAGCTTTCCCAAGAATTCCGTATAACTAGGAGATTACGGCGAGGATTTTTACTCTTGTTAAAATGGAAATGTGGGAAGACATGTAAGACAATAGGTGAGGATACATTATACCTACAACCTATTTTTCGCCGATGACAAGGACTACTTGCAGCCGACGAAGATGATGCTACTAACAAGTTCCTTGAAAAATATGGAACAAGAGGACTAAAACTACAGACAAGCAAAACAAGGAAATGGCAGCAAACCAGAACCCCACCCAATAAAACAAAACTAAATAATTCCAACCAACAGCTAAAAAGAAAGATTCAACATGTCAAAAGTGAATCGATAAACACTTACCCTGGGAGAACTAACGGCTGATTCCAGCACTGAATATTTTCTCTGGAAAGCAACAAAAAGATTAAGAAAACCAATAACGCAACTCCTCCAACAAGACAAGAAAATGGGAATTGGGGGAAAAGCAACAACCAAACAGCTAAAAGATCTGCAAAACATCTGGAAAAATTATTCTAGCCAAAAGAAGCACAGGAAGATAAACCCGATTGGAAACAATCAGTATAACAAGAAGAAGAAATCAGGCTCATAACAGCTAGAGGTTTGACCTGACAACTGGAGAAGTCCTAAAACTCCCGAGAAAAGCCATAGTAAAGATGATCAATGTAGCATTCAAGTTGAAATATGTACCAAGACTATGGCAAGTTGCTGAGGTTCATGATTCCTAAACCAGGAAAACCACCACATGAAGTTCAATCCTACAGGCCAATTTCTATGTCACCTGCAATTTCGAAAATGTTTGAAAAATTACTACTCCAAAGAAAAATTACTACTCCAAAAATTTAAACCATTTTGGGTTCAGAAAGAAACACTCTACATAGAATAGCAAACACAATAGGAAAAGCGCTAGAAAAAACAAACAGTTTGCTCTGTAGTCTTTCTGAGCGTAGCCTAAGCGTTTGACAAGGTATGGCATAAGACTTTAAACTATAGACTGAAATCATCCCTCCCAAAACAATAGTCTCAAATCCTAAAGTCATATACAGCCTGTTTCAGAGTAAGTGCCTTATTTTTTTTAGCCACACTATGGGGGTACTACTTTCAAAATATTTGGCAGTAATATCTTTCAGGACATTCTCTACACGACGGTGATATCAGATTTTCAATTGGACGAATTATTTCAAAATGGCGACTTTCAACTTTTTTTTTAAATGGAAGGCCATCTTTTTTTTTTATTATTGAGATCCTAAAAACATTCTTTTTACGTTAGTATTTCGTTTTTCTTAAAAATTCATTTCTTTCCCTATCAAAAAGCAAACTAACATTTTAATCTACTTTTCGAAACTCAAAATTAAAAATTTACATCAAATAAAAATTAGGTATTTACAAATAATGCTCGAAATGTTTTCCTCCTTTTTCAATACATACGTTGAAACGTCGTCCAATGGAGCCAATAGCTCGAAGGATAATTTCCGGAGAAATTTCGTTTATGCAAGTACGAATTCTCTCTTGCATATTTTCAATAGTTGTTGGTTCAACGATGTACACCTGGGATTTTACATACCCCCAGAGAAAAAAGTCCAGTGGTATCATATCAGGTGACCTAGGTGGCCAACCAACTGGTCCTCCACGACCAATGCAACGGTTCTCGTATCGATTATTTAAAAACTCCCTAACTGGAAGGGCATAATGTGCTGGAGCGCCATCTTGCTGCCACCACAAATTATTTCTGATATTTTGTGGGAGTTCATTTAGATGATTTTGAATTTCATTTTCTAATAAATTGAGGTAATTCTCTCCATTTAGTCTATTAATAAATATTGGCCCAACAATGTGCTGTCCTATAATTCCACACCACACGTTTAAACTCCATCGATGTTGACAACGTCGCTCACGGGTCCAGTGTGGATTTACATTATCGTAATAATGCATGTTATGTCTTACAACAACAGCATCATTTCGAAAACTTGCTTCGTCCGAAAATAAAACGTTGTTAAAAAAGTTTCCATTTTGTCCTATCTGTTGCAAACCCCACTGTGCAAAATTAATTCTTAACAGAAAATCATTTTCGGTTAATTCTTGGTGAAGAATCATTTTGAATGGGTGAAATTTATTTTTTTTTATTATCCTCCAGACCGAAGTATGCGATATTCCAACCAAATTTGCAATCTCCCTAGTACTGACATGGGGATTCTCAATAATGTGTAGCATTACCTGGTTTTCGTTGTCGTCATTGCAAGCAGGTGGGTTTGCATGTACCGATTTCTTATAATCCACAGTTCCCGTTTCACGCGTTCTCTCCAATAATTTAGTAATATCTTTACGCTTATGTTTCGCCTTTTGCTTTTTCCGTATGCCAGACAACATTCAGATCATTCTGATTATTGTGTAGTGTCATCATGCTTTACAAATTGCCGAAAGAATCGAGATTGTGCGTTTCCATTTCAAAAATAACGACTGTGCA
Source organism: Limonius californicus (assembly GCA_014611495.1). NCBI lineage: Eukaryota > Metazoa > Arthropoda > Insecta > Coleoptera > Elateridae > Limonius > Limonius californicus. The sequence continues at coordinate 16,847 of JABXWE010006705.1, forward strand.
CGGCTGCAGCGCGTGCTTTCAATAATACTCATCCCGTTAAATTCATCCGCCATCAGTATGTCACAAAGTTGATGCAGAAAATCATGGAAACTGGCTGAGTGGCAAACAAGAAATATCAACCAAAAAGACCAATTAATAATGAGCCTGTTTTGAAACACGCTGCTATCGATAACAATCAGTCTTTGAAACAACTTCCTAAGTATCGGGTGTTTCCCTGAGCAGTGTAAGGAAAATTTAAAAAAATGGCAACTTTCACGCATACAAGACAAAACCTCTACAAGATCTAAATGAAGACGACAATGATGGAAGACTATATTTTTGCGAAATTATGTCTAATAACATTTTCATCAACATGAATTTGTTGTACAATATCTGTTTCAGAGATGAGTATATGGTAATTTGAACGGGAATTGAGCTACTGGAAAATAACGAAGATTTACTTGAATATGAACTACTTTTCCATCAAGATGGTGTACCTCCACACTATGTGGTTTCCGTTCGAGAATTTTTTAAAAATCAGTTTCCTGGACCATAGATTGGAAAACATGGTTCCAGCTAGATCACCCGAGCGGTCTCCATTGGATAATTTCTTGTGGGGGCTTTTTGAAATCCAAAGTCTATGCAACACAGCCGGCCAACATTGAAGATCTTATGCAGACAATAATAGAAGAATGTCAACAGTCGACACCACAAAGTATCTTCTTCGTCTGCATTCTTGTATGGAAGTTAACGGAGGACATTATCAATAATTACTTTAACTGTATTGTTATTTTCAGCAGCTTGCTTGCTTGCTTTGAAAGAGCGAGATCTAGGACGCGGTTTTCCAAGCATCTCTATGCACTTAGGCCACATTTGGCCCATTGTACACCCTAACTAAGAATTTTGCCTATCTGGGGTAATTCCAACTCCAGTAGTGATATTTAACGTGTCACACATCGCAGTGGCACGGGATCTACGGCTTTACTTCTTATCCGACAGAAGGCGCATTTTCAGATTTTTCACAAATTATCTTCTTCGTCTGTATTCTTGTATGGAAGTTAACGGAGGACATTATAAATAATTACTTTAACTGTATTGTTATTTTCAGCAGCTTAATCGAAATAAACATAAAAAGCTTTTATATTTTTTTATCTCTTAATTTCAGGTAAAAAATTGTGTAGCACTATGAATTCCTTATGAAGTTACCTTGCTAACAATGTATCACACATGGCATGGTATTATTTGAAATTTTAGAGGGGGTGGCTGGGGCGATTACGGGGTTGATAACACTTGACCGGATTTTATGTGAAAGGATGTCTCCCCTGCTGTCTTTGTTGACATATTTCGGCGATTTCCAAGGAAAAATAGTTTTGAAAGATACTGAGGGTAACTAGTTTCCTTGAAAAACCACGTACCTATAGCAATTTATTTCATACATATCTTGCTCATTAGTCTAGAACTAGATAGTAAAAATAATTAAATATAACATTTACTAATATTAAAAAACGTTTTAGCGAATTTGTTTTGAACATTTCATACTAATTATACACGTATTTTTCATACTGGACAAACAGAAATTAGTAAATGTATTCTCCCACCCTTTATTAGAACAACTCACCTATGTTACGATCCGTCATCTTCCTCAGGAACTAATCGTTACATGTTTAGCAAATTTGTTCTAAACGTTTCATACTTACTGTATACGTATTTTTCATACAGGACAAACAGAAATTAGTAAATGTGTTCTCCCACCCTTTATTAGAACAACTCACCTACGTTAGGGTCCGCCAAGTTCATCAGGAATCAATCGTTGCATGTTTAACAAATTTGTTCTAAACGTTTCATACAGGACAAACAGAAATTAGTAAATATGTTCTCCCACCCTTTATTAGAACAACTCACCTACGTTACGGTCCGCCAAGTTCCTCAGGAATCAATCGTTGCATGTTTGCATGTTTAGGAAATTTGTTCTAAATGTTTCATACTTATTGTATACGTATTTTTCATGCAGCAGAAACAGACATTAGTAAATGTGTTCTCCCACGCTTCATTAGAACAACTTACCTACGTTACATGTTTAGCAAATTTGGTCTAAAGGTTTTATACTCACTGTATATGTATTTTTCATACAGGACAAACAGAAATTAGTAAATGTGCTCTCCCACCTTTTACTAGAACAATTAACCTACGTTCCGATCCGCCGACTTTCCCAGGAATTAATCGTTACAGTTTTAGCACATTTGTTCTAAACGTTTCATACTCACTATATACGTATTTTTCATACAGGACAAACAGAAGTTACTAAATGTGTTCTCCCATCCTGTGTTAGAACAACTCACTTACGTTACGGACCGCCAAGTTTCTTAGGAATCCATCGATACAGTTTTAAGAAAATTTGTTTCAAATGTTACATGCTCACTGTAGGTATATTTTATTTAAGGAATAAATAAAAATTAGTAAATATGTTTCCCAATATTATATTATTACCTACGCTACTGTCCAGTTTTCTTTAAAATTATTCTATAGAATTTTAGTGTATTTGTTCTAAACACTGTATAATCACTGAATACGTATTTTTCATACAGCGTAAATAAAACTTAAAAACTATGGTCTCCCATTATTAGAAAAATTTCCCTACGCCACTGTCCGCCAGGTTTCTTAGTAATTATTCGTTACAGTTTTAGCAAATTTGTTCAAATATTATTTTTTATAAAAGAAATATAAGCATTATTGAAAATATTCTGCTAACGTTACTGTCAGCAGTTTTGTACTGAAATCTGACGTAACCTTAATTGTTGCAAGGAGCAAATAAAAGTTGCATTTATTTGAAGGGTGTAGGTATGTGCTTGAACTCTCACACCTGGAGCGGGTGGTGAGCGCCGGCGCGCTAAAAACACGCCCCAAAGTATAATGAGGGATGCTCTCAACTTTTATTAATCAGCAAGTTCTTCCACGGCTCGCAAAACCATCCTGACACTTTCTTCAACAGGTAGGTAAGTGCAAAATTTTCAGTTTTCGCATGCAAACCCTTCCTCATGACAAACAGAAATTTTGCGCCTTATGCAGGCGGTTGTGTTTATCTTTGGATACTTTCTTGCTTTCAAGTGAGGGCGACGGATTCCTTTTACCCTTGGTAATTGTCGTATTTTTTAGGTCCGCAATGTTTAGTTTCTTTTGGATCTTCATGACTGCTGCATCAATATGTGGCACCCAGCAAATAATCGAAGCTGGTAGCGGACCCATTGATGCTGTGAGCACCTTGGATTGCCACCGAAGGCTTTACACATATCGTGTGACCCAAGCCGACGAAAACGGAAAACAATGCTGGGACACCCTTTCCGTGTTGTCCTGCTGGGGACGATGTGATTCGAACGAGGTGAGCTTTTTATAAAATTCCTAGAGTTTCAAAAATGTTTTTATCAAACGTGCATGTGGGTGGCGGGCGCAAAACTCCTGAAAATCCCGACGTGTAACTACTATATTCCGAAAAACGGCGGGTGCGCAACACTTAACGTGGGCTGAAACCAAAAGCTTCCAGGGTCTTTAGGACGTTGCTCTTTTTATGGATATTTTAACTAAATCCGGTGCATTAGTGTGAGGTATTTATAGAAATTCTTGAATGAATCAATTTCACACAAATTTTTTATTGGAACATGATATTGCATTTAGTAAAGACACAGATAAAAAGTTATAATTCAACAATTTTATTAGAAAATTTGTTAATTTTTCGAAATGTACGACGTTTAGGAAGCTTAAAAGCATCATATATCTAATTATGAAAAACTTTAAATTTAATATTGTACAAATAATTATATTTGTTCAGCAAACCCCGGCAACTAATCGGATTTACAGGCTTGGGTGAAAATACTATTTAAGGAAAAGTTTCTACATTAATTTTTTGCCGTGGTACGTGACCAATACGAGCAACTAGACTAGAAGACACGGCTAGCTGACTACTACGTTTTTATCTGATAAAATTTAGTAAAAAGAAGACGTAATACATTACATACACAGAAGTATATTTAAAATGTTAATTGTCCACTAAAATAAAGCTTCCTTCGTATAATAGTCACGATGAATTTAACTTTTCCGATAAAGGTTTAAAGTTTGACAATACTCAAATATATGTTTTACTTATCAAACTTTTGCACAAGCATTACATTTCTTTGATATTATGCGTGACAAAATTTGGAGTTCTTATGTCGACTGAGATTAACTACTAACACGATCCAAACGCAGACAGTTAAATTTAAATTTTTCTCGTGTTATGATCGTAGTGAATACTACATGAAGTTTAGTTTGGTTCAGTTTGATGTTTATTTAGATTTAAATTTGTAAATTTTCAGCAAATCCTTTTATAAAATTGATCAAAACATACTTGTCTTCCAGCTCGCAACTTTTTCGACAACTTTATTCACGAAGTTGTGAGTAACAAACTCGTGTAACCATTACATTAAACAGGAAAAATCAATATTTACTTTACATGTTAGAAAACATGAATTTTGAATACTTTTACATTTTTAACCAATGGAAAACAGTTAAGCTGACAATTTTCAGTACTGTTTGAAGCCATAAATAATTTTCAGGTATTTAGGGACGCACTCTTTTCGATATTCTTAACAATGCCATTCTTCAATCTTTATACAGGGTTACTCTTAAAAAAACATAAAATGATATGAAAATACTGCTCCATTTATAAATTTCTGAAAATTTAAATATATTTTAAAAGACAAGCGAACTCTTCTTCGCCATCAAATGTAACTTGCTGCATCTCAAATTTATGAAAAATAAATGGATAATTGAATTTTCCTTATTTGTCTCCTTAATAATCGTTCGCTTCTAAAATCATGTGAAAATCATTTTCCGCAATTCACATTTAAAACTAGTACGAGTACGCAGCGCGAGTAGCATTCTTAACTAAGTACAATAAACGTTTCTGCTACTGCCATTAAAATTGTTGCTATAACTTCGAGCACCTGTTCCAACACAATTGCAGAAGATAAAATGTGTTTGATCTTGCTAACACAATTTTCCTAAGAATCGGAGACGTGACAGTCCAAATCGGTTATAGTGAAGGCTTTGGGTCTGCAAATATTTGATCTTTATATCTGTGATTTTTTACAGTATTAACAGCTTAACATACATTTTTTCTTACTTGCCAAAACTCATTTTTATACTGACAAAATACCCAAACTCTTCTAATGTCATATTAACTATGTCATTTTAGTTCTTTTTTTAAGTATTTGTCCAACGTTAATTGTTTTTGTGCTTTACATTACATCTAAAACATTTTATTGAATTTCATGTTTTGCAGCTACTAGAATTTTCAAATCTTGAAGATACAATAACTGTAAGGATTATCTAAAGTGCGTGGATAATACCTTTCGTAGATCGGTATAAAGGGGGAAAATATCGTAGCAAAGGGAACACTCAATGCAGAGTTCCAATAACTTTTTCGTTGTTTGAATTACAATCTTTAATATATGTTTTTAGCTAAGCAAATGTCAGAAACACTAAAAATATTATAATACTTGTTATTTCTGGTATACGAGCGATTGCTATAACCCGTGAAATACGATACAGTAAACAATGCAAATCTAAACATTTAATTCGTAAACAATCATTATATGTGGGTGCTCATTATATCCCATATCATGTTAAGTGTTGGACTGCATATAACCCATGAGATGCATTTGAAAGGGTTTTCGAAGGTCACTGATTATTTATCGATTAACACCGGCAGCAATTCACAAGACCCCTATATTATATGTGCAATTTATAGACATGTCTTTAAATGTTTCACGAGGAGGTTGTGGTAGACACATCGCGTTAGGTTAGGCTACACACATGAAAATCCCGAACATCTCGAAAATCCCATGAGCATCCCGAAAATCTCGAAACTCTTGTTAGGTTGTATTAGGTTAGACACATGAAAACCCCGAATATCTCCAAAATTCCGTGAACATCCCGAAAATTCCGTTAGGTTAGGATAAGTTAGACACATAAGAATCCCGTAACATCATAAAAATCCCGTGAACATTCCGCAAATCTCGAAAATCTCGTTAGGTTGAATTAGATTAGACACGTGAAAAGTCGTAACATCTCGAAAATCCCATGAACATCCCGAAAATCTCGAAACTGTTGTTAGATTGGATTAGGTTAGACACATGAAAACCCCGAATATCTCCAAAATTCCGTGAACATCCCGAAAATCCCGTTAGGTTAGGATAAGTTAGACACATAAAAATCCCGTACATCCTAAAAATCCTGTGAACATCCAGCAAATCTCGAAAATTTGGTTAGATTGGGTTAGATTAGACATATGAAAACACGGAACATCCCGAAAATCCCATGAACATCCCGAAAATCCCATAAAGATCCCGAAAATTTCGTTAGGTTAGTTTAGGTTAGACACATGAAAATCCCGAACATTCAAAAAATCCCGTGAACATCCCGCAAATCTTGAAAATTCTGTTATGTTAGGTTGGACACATGAAAATCCCGAACATCCCGAACATCCCGAAAATCTTGTGAATATCCTGCAAATCCCGAAAATCTCGTTAGATTAGGTTAGATTAGACACATGAAAATCTCGAACATTCAAAAAATCCCGTAAACATCCCGCAAATCTTGAAATTTCTGTTAGGTTAGGTTGGACGCATGAAAATCCCGAACATCCCGAAAAACTTGTGAATATCCTGCAAATCCCGAAAATCTCGTTAGATTAGGTTAGGTTGGACACATGAAAATCCCGAACATCCCGAAAATCGTGTGGATATCCTGCAAATCCCGAAAATCTCGTTAGATTAGGTTAGATTAGACACATGAAAATCTCGAACATCCAAAAAATCCCGTGAACATCCCGCAAATCTTGAAAATTCTGTTAGGTTAGGAATATCCTGCAAATCCCGAAAATCTCGTTAGATTAGGTTAGATTAGAGACGTGGAAATCCCGAACATTCCGAAAATCCCGTAAATATCCCGCAATTCTTGAAAATTCCGTTAGGTAAGGTAGGGTCGACATATGAAAAATTCTTGAAAATCCCGAACATCCTAAAAATCACGTAAATATTCCGCGAATCTCGAATATCCCGTTAGGTTAGGTTAGGCACATGAAAAACTCTTGAACATCACAGATATCCTGATAATCCCGGTAACATCCCGAAAATCCCGTTAGGTTAGGTTCGTTATAAACATGAAAATTCCGTGAAAATAACGAAAAACCCGTGAATATTCCGAAATTCCCGTTAGGTTTGGAGCCCCCGTTAAGCTGTAGGTCCTACATGTCAACACAGGCTTAGCGAAGAAGATCGCTAAGTCTCGTAAGAGATAAAGCATTCGAAGAAGAAATGCTTAGAGATCTTGGATTTAAATACTTTTAATAGATATACTTTGATGATTGAAATATTTCTAATTCGTTTGCTATTTGCAAGCTAAAATTGTTAGAACTATTCAAATAAATATTCAATAATTATTTACATAAAATCTATAAACATACAAAAATGTTCTCTAGAAATACAAAATAAATTAAAGACTGAATGCATTAAGTGGGTACTTAATAAAATTTAAAAAATGTTTATAAAAAAGAGAAATAGGCAACTAAATGATTAGAACAACAAAAAAATAAGTAAACCAAACAAATAACTATTAAACAAATTACAAAATGGCAGTCTTTAAGGAAACAATTCATGAACTAATAGGATTTCTATCTTAGTTTGACACAAATAATGCAATATTTGGATTTTTTAATCGATACATGTCATTTTGAAAGACGTCTTTATTAATTAACTATTGATAACAATACCTGCATTGCTATCAGCTCTTTGTAAGCTTGTTCTATTTGCACCATTCGTTTATTTGAAGCGGAATCTTATTTTATGATTAAATGCGGCAATATTGCACTTTTATTCGTTTTTTAGCGTTTCAAATATGCATTCGATATTTTATTCAACGTTTATAGTTTCATAGATTTTATGGTTGCTCGGAATAATATTTATTTAATTACCTTTGCGATTCTTTACGCCATTTATAAATTCTAAATATAAGTAGAGGTTCAGGATTGCAACAGTTTTTCAAGTTAGAATATTCAATTTTGCGGAACTTTATAAAGAATCAATCAAATGCGATTTACCTGCTGGTTTGGTAGCATATTCTATTCTCTCTTTATGCCAATCAGATATTTGAAAATATTAGAAGCAAGCTTAAAATGGATAAAAGCAGGGCTTCTATGATGAGAACGTCAAGACTTACTGCAAATCTCGGTTTTGTTATTTTATTTCGCATTGCGTATAAATATTCCAAAAGTTCTTAAAAAACGTCGTTGGAAAAAATCCATTCATTTATATTCTTGCTTTCGACTTCAATTTCAATCTGTTTTTGTGCACACGCAAAACGGCTTTTTGATATTACACTATTTTATCGATAACATTTAAAATACCGAAATAAAACACATTGACGTCTATATTACGGAAGTGTAACCTTTAGAAAGCCTCACTTTATTTTTATAAATTCTTAACGGTTACCGATGCAACAAGGGCTGTGTCACTTAAACTGCGTTTTATTTTTTTTGTAACGTATTTAGTTGTATTGGTAATTCGATGAAATATTAGATCCATATTCAAAATATGAGAAACGAAATAAGAATTGAAATGTAAGCAAAACTACAGAAAAAATACAATTTAGTGAAGAAAGTGAACTACTTTTTGAGAATCGTACGAGGTTTGTTCAACTGAAACCCATCTTTGATCAACTTAGCTTTGAAAACAGAAATGCAATAATTCAAATGAAGTTTGTTAATGTTAGTAGTGTTTGTAAGCAACATATTAATAAGTTTCTGGAGTTTGAATTTGATTCTTACTTTTAAAACTTCGATTTTGAAATGGCGTTTGTAGTTGAAAATCCGTCCAAGTTTGATCAATGTGCGGTCCTACAATTTTTATGCACTGAGGGTATGCAGCTATTGCAGGTTCATACGCAAATCCAAGCAACGTATGGAAATGCATATGTATATTGCGTACCCAACAGTGAAGGAATGGTGCCGAAAATTTAAGAATGGAAAAGAGGGAACTATGGATGAGCCGCGACCAGGTGCACGGTGTACTGCATTAACAGAAAACAACATAGCATGTGTGGAAGGCCTTATTAGAGAAAATCGTCGAATTTCAATTAGAGACATTTCAGAAGTTGTTGGTGCGAGGATCTGTTCATAGTATTATTCGTAATGGATTCCTCGTCTCTTGTCTAATGAACAAAAATGCTTGCGAATGTGCTTATCTCTGCAACACATCACAGACTATAGGCAAAATGGTGATGACTTTCTTCTGTAAATACGGGCTGGTGACGATACTTGATGCCATTACTACGAACCATCCAATAAGTTATCGTCGATGCAGTGGAAACTTTTAAGTTCACCACCACCGAAGATGTTTAAAGCACAACCTTCTGCGGGCAAGGTGATGTTACAATTTTTTTTCGACCATGAAGGACCCTTGTTGATAGAATTTAAGGAACCTAGAGTAAATGTCAATGCAAATCTGTATAATGAATCTTTAAACAAGCTTCATCGAGCAATAAGACGGAAACATCCAGGAAAAGTTACGCTTGGTGTCATTTTGCTGCACGACAATGCTAAGCATCATGTTGATAATGTGGCAAAAGAAAATTTTCAACGAAAGAAGTGAAGGGTTTTAGAGCATCCACCATATGCCGTGATCTATCGCCTTGCGATTTCCATATTTTAGGACCGCTGAAAAAGTCTTTAACAGATCGGCATTTTGAGTCTGACGCAGTACAGATAGCTGTGGAAGACTTCCTCAATCAGCAGCCACAAGAATTCTATGAGAAGGGTATACGTCGGATAGTAAAAGAATGGGATGGGCGCCTTAACTGTGACGGTAATTATTTGTAATTAAATTGTTGAATAAATTGTTTATAAAGCAAAGATGGGTTACAATTGAATACACCTCGTATATAATACTTTTATGACTATTAACTACGTCCGAATCCCTATTTTACTTCTTAAATATAATAGCTTTCCCGGAGCCTTTAGATGAAAACAATTTACTTATACTTGTTCTACAGAAGATGATCACAATTTCCTGAAAATTTGTATTTATAGATTTAAAATAACAACCACTAAGACTACGTTCTTATATAGAGGTAGGAAGTAAAAAAACTGTGCAGAGATTGTATACCTTTAATAACTATTTTAGAAAAGTTTTTCATATAAAAGATTTTATCGTATGTGTTTGCTAAATAGTTTTAAAATTTAAGCGTTAAAAAGGTTCTATTGAACACCGAATCCGTGATTATTCTCCAACTAGCATTTATCTCTGTGTTTTTTTTTTTGTATAAAACTATTACGATGTAGCGTACAAAAATTTCGAGAAAATGTTGCCTAATAAAATTTTAGTTTCAAGTTTATGAAGTTTGCTAAAATTACCGGGAAAAAACATGATTATTTGCAGTAGCGATAGTCTTAGTAGTTACAATACAAATTAAATTTAGTAATATAAATGCAACATTAGTAATATAAGATGTTTAAATAACATCGAATAATTTACCCACGTGTAGTATAGCTTGACCAACCACCTCAAACCTTTGCTGGGGACTGCGTACTACCAAGGTATCTTAAGTAGGAACAGAGCTCATTCTAAACTTGAACTTGGCGTTTGTAATATCGGTACAGTCCGAGAAATAGTAGTAGAAGCCTGAGTTTTAAGAAAGTTTCTATTTCCAAGGTACCATGTCTGCAACGTCGATCTTTCATTTCACTTCGGCATGTTTTATTTCGCTTTCTAGTCTACGCATTTCGCGGCTTCAGCTGACTTGGTCGATCTGTACTCATCAAACCAAACAAAAAAAATTTTAATCAACATATGTCCCCAAACCAATTGTTCGCAGAGAGAAGCGATTTTGTTTTTGAATAAATAAATTGTATTCTTGTGTAAAAAAGAAGATTGACGGTATTAAAAGGTAGATAAATATAACATTTGTCCAAGTACAAAAGTTTAGTGCGTTAAAATCAGGGGATGTAGATGGCCTTGCAATTAGAACCCTCGTCCTATCCATTTGTCGATATTGGTTATACAGGTAGGTATTCCCCGATATTGGTTGAAAAATGGAGCCCCATTATCTACAAATCACAGATGAACCCCATCATTTAAGAGCGTCTTCTAATAAGCGGTAAAGTGTTATTCAAGAAAGCAAGATGCAGTTTACCAAACAAACGTTTTGTAAAATCTGGTACTATCAGACGGTTTTCCAAAATACCCAGCCAAACATTTAACGAAAATCGATGCTGATATCTTCACTGGACAACAGCGTGAGGATTTTCGTCTGCCCGACCATGATTATTAAGCAGATTAATAATACGGTTATTCCTAAAAGTAGCTTCGTCAGTAAAGTTTGGTTTTTCTGCAACTTTTCAGTTGAATTTAAAAAACACAATTCTTGAAACATAATCAGAAGCAGGAAGAGCTGTACTCGTTGGATATGGTATGGGATGCAAGTACGTTCAGTAAACAAATAATAATAATTTAAATTTTGTTTTACATGCCAAATGAAGAACTTCCTACTGTAGTTTATTCTATCACCAAAACAGTCAGTTTAGGAATGTATGTTGATTAGAAGCTTTTTGGTTGGTGTAATGAGTAGTGTACGTTGATAAACCTTTTTTGAACATCCAGTTTACATAAAACAATTCAAATTAACTATTCAGATTATTCTTTAGTATATATAATATGTATATATATATAATATATAAATGTTAATAATAATTTTAAAACGATGTGTTCTGCTTGGTTTTTCCATGTTGCAGGTTCATAATTATGCAAGTATACAGTGTGTCCAAAATGTAAAGCTCACCACTGGAGTTTCGGAAATAATAAGAAATTAAATTTCGATTTACTAAGAAAAATATGTATGTATTATAATTAAAGAACTGGTTTTCATTCTGTTACTATAGGTAATAAAATACGGGTATTGTTTAAACTAAGCATGCCAACAAACAATGTGGATTCAAACCCGTAGCTTGAAGGAACAATCAATTAAATTACAAGTACATACTTTACAGCGTCCTAGGTAGGCTATTAAGCGGTGTCTATTTAGTTTCAGTAGTCATCCTACCAGATTCCCTGCTCACATTTATTCAAAAATAATACCTTCTGAAAACATGTCTGTAAGTTGTAAGTAAGTACTAAACGTGAGGCGTATGCTCTTGCATCATTTTTCATTATATTTCCCATATTATATGATATAAAAGAATCCAATTTTAGATATATGCTAAGCATTTAATACTCATTTTTTTTTTAATATAAGTTGGGCTGGAAGTGCCTATTTTAAATAGTACCTTCTGTATCTTTTAACGTCTCTAGAATCTACATCAACGTCTGGGTGTAAAATTGTAATTTAATTGTTGCTTCTGGTGTGTAGGAGTATATTACATTTTCCAAAATTTCTAGAAAACCTTAAAACATCCCGCGACAATGAATGTAAAATATTTTTAAATCTATATATCCATTTACCATTCTGCGAAATTTAAACAACATTCTGTTCGTAGTTTTTGAGAAAGTGTTTGTAAGTTTCCCGATTTATAGCAATGAGCCATTTCGGTAGTTGTTGTAGCATCCGCTATTGTTGTTTTTACTAATTATAATTTACAAGGGCTTGTAATAACCATTACGTTTATCTCAATCGGGCTCCAAATTATGAACGAAAAGAACTCAAACCGAATTTTCAATAAATTGGCGCGATGTCGATTTGTGAAAAGTAAGCATTTAGTTTGAATTCAGACTGAGAGGATGAGAAAAAATATATATCTTCGTCTTCTTCGAGTGCTTCATCTCTTACTAGACGTAGCGATCTTCTCTCCTATGCTTGTGTTGCGCGTTTAAAGTTCCACAGACATAGAAGACCTACAGCTTAACGTGGGTTTCGAACCACGGGAAGTGTATACACTCCTAGTTCAGAGAAAATTTACTAGGCAGAATACCTCGCTGGTTTGCCATTGCCTTGCGAGGGCGAACGGTCGTTAAAAATCCGATGTTCTTGTACTGGGAATTGAACCCAGGATCTTCAGCGTAGAAGTCTAACGTGCTAACGTTTAGGCCACGGCCGCATTTCAAACCAAAATTGTAAGCGAAACCCTTAAACCAACGGCGGCCAACCCGCAGGCCTCGGGCCGCGTGCGACTCCCAAATAATAGTCTGCTGCCCGCGAACCCTCCCCTCATACAAAATGTTACTGAAGTTAGAGATGAAAAAACAGCCGTAATCTAACAGTAAGCAGCGTTTCCAATAATTAAAACATAGCAAAAAGAAAAAACCGCAATAATTACCTGCTGCAGTTGTTACCTAATAATATCAAAGGATACCGTGCCATCCGTCGCCAAAAAAGGGCTGCAGTAGGTAGGTACTCTTTTGGTGGAGGTGGCGCGGTATCCTTTGAACTTACTGCATATAAAAGATTGATCTATGTATCGTTCCGCCGACCCGACAGCGGTCAGAAGCAGCAGGAGCGTTCGAAAATTAGGCGGCTCAGATATATAAAAGGCGCGCATGGCGGTTCCCTTCATATGCAATAAATAATTAAAAAAAATGATTGCGTGGATTATGTAGTTCATAACATTTCATTATTAGTTCATTATCTTCATATTGTGTATTCGCTATATATCGTCAACAGCCTTTCATGCCTCACTGATTGGCTACGACGTACTTCTCCTCAGCGCTAAGGTAGAAACACGGCGGACCTACAGTTTAACGTCGAATCCGAACGACAGACATTTCAAAGGTTTTTGACATTAAAATTCCTTGTATATATTGCACAAAATTTTAAAATATTTGATTTACGCGTACTTTGATTTACAACAAATTTTAAGAAAAACTGCAAAACAACCCGATTTCTCATTACGAAGCATCTCCTTCTAGATCTCTTCTGATGGGAGCGCCTAATCTGCGACCTGTGGATTCCTATGATCTACCTCTTCAGGCAGTTGACCGAAAATAAAGAAGGTTATTTCGTATTCTCTTCACTGATTCATACCATACTTCGCAAACGACTTTTTTAGGCGACGACTTTTATTAATAATCTATTTGGTAAACATTAGAAATTAACTGAAACTGCGTGTTTAACTCTGTACTTTGAATGAGATTAGACGGCTAACGAGCTTAGATTGGTTTCCCTGCGTTAAGGTGTTTTAGCCATGTGCATGGTGGCGCCCCCGTGCGCAGCACGTACGTGCACCCCCGGTACTCACCATAGCGGAAATTGGTTTTTAGGATGTTACAATACGTTAAGCCAGTAAAATCTCTACGTGTTTCGAAATAATCACTTTATTTTTGTTTGCTTGTGAACAGCTAGTTTGAATTAACTGTAACAGTGTTAGGCGGGAAAAGTAGGCCCCTTTTCAAGAAACTTTTGTGTTTTAAGAACATAAAAAATATAAAAGCAGCTTATCGAAATGTTTTCTAAGTTAATATGCGAGACATTTTTGACAGGCGACATAAAAATGTTAGTTGGAAATGATTAATTTGGTGTCTGAAAAGCTCGTTCCACGTTCACACACGTTTTTGGGATTGTATAATTTTTTAATTTTCATGATATTTTGGATGAAGTATTGCTTTGAATACTTAACCAACTAAGGATCCAGTTTACGGTAGAATTAATCAATAATTTTAACAATGAAAAAAATTACTATACAGGGTGGTTGATTTTTCATTATGCACTCTTTAATTTCGTCGGAATCAAACAAGTTAAACAATTCAAAAACTATTTTTAAATAACTTTATGCGCGCTCTCCAACCGTCTAGGACAGAATGTTGTCACTTGAAAAAGAAAATGAGCAGTATTTGGAAGATTTTTTAAAGGAATACCTTGTAATTTTTTGATTATTTGTAAAGCTGATTCAGCTTAGACCGCGTCGTCATTTGGGAACTACACCCAGCATTATCAGGTAAGGACCGACCTGTAGCTTGTCTGCCTTCACAAGCATTTGCTCTAGAAGTTTGAGCCATATTTGTTCGTAGGCCTTGCCTGCCTAAACAGGGTCGTGTGCTTATATTAACCAAACCTTGGGGCGGACAAGAATTTGATCTTGATGTATTTTGTTTGGACACTCAGTGTTCTATTCACTCTGAAGATGCAAGCTGCAATGTCTTGCGAAACATTAGTTTATGTGTATTATTAGTGTATGGGTTCACAAACAGCTAACAGGCATAAGCCGATTAAGTATTACTGTCCTGGCAAATAAAATACATCAAGATCAAATCCTTGTCCGC
The DNA here is from genome assembly GCA_014611495.1 of Limonius californicus. Lineage (NCBI taxonomy): Eukaryota > Metazoa > Arthropoda > Insecta > Coleoptera > Elateridae > Limonius > Limonius californicus. The sequence continues at coordinate 32,101 of JABXWE010006705.1, forward strand.
CCCAAGGTTTGCATAATATAAGCACACGGGCCTGTTTAGGCAGGCAGGGCCTACGAACAAATATTGCTCAAATGAGCAAATGCTTGTAAAGGCAGACAAGCTACAGGTCGGTCCTTACCTGATAATGCTGGGTGTAGTTTACAAATGAGGCGGTGGTATGAGGTAAGTCCTACCTCAAACAATCGATTTCTCATAGTTTGGTTGGAGACCCGATTTCCTGTGTCCTGAAGTCCATCCTCACGAGGTGTTGAGATGTGAAAAGATCCGCTTCCAGGCTTTCTGGTAGTCGTACCTGTTTCTCTAAGGCGCTAAAGGGCACGTAAAATTACGTTCTGCGTGGTTCCTAATATATCAGTAATGTCGACCTGGCAATTTCCTCTTTGGTGTATAGCAACGGCTAAATTTCGTTGTTCTATTGTTAAATGGTTTCTCTGCATTGCTGTTTATTTTTAAGAACACAAATGTAACACACGAATAAAAAAACAATGAACAAAAAAGATTTTAATAAGACAGGAAAGATTATCCAATCAAACACACAAACTCGAGTTGACACTAATACGATTAAACAATTGCAACTGGATTCGATTGTTTTCTGTTTTTTAGCATCAAACATAATAGACGACCATTCGCCGCCAAATACAAACATATGTGCTTCATATTATGTTATCCCTATTCATTTTTGAGTAGTTTATATTAAAACAACCAGATTCAACTGTTATGTTACGTTGATAAATCAATGTTTTTTCTTGGTTCATTGGTGTTACAGAATTAATGCAGTCTTTGAAAATATAATAACAGACCCCTACTTTCATGTCACAAGCAAGAAACATTTATAAAATTAATATACAGGGTGTCCTTAAAACTTGGAGAATATTTCTACAGTGTGCTGGGGGAACTTAGTAGATTAAAAGTTCCTTCAAGCATATGTCCAAAATTGCTTTGATAAAGAGTTATATGAGTCAATAAGTTAGGAGTCCCTATTTAAGTTTGAAATATCAGATTTCCCAAGATATCCCAATAGAGGACTGCCTAAGCGTGCAGTTTTCTTTAATTCACATCGTGAGCTGAGGGAACATGGCACTTTCAATGCAAGACATGCAGTCGGCCAAGGAGTTGTCCGTAGATCCATAAACGATGTTGAACAAGTTCTTGATTTATGACAAGAAGATTTGTCTTTAAGTGTGCGAAGATTTGCACTACGTACTGAAATATGCAGAAACCAGGTTTGAAGAATAATAAGTAGTGCTCGCTCTAGGTAGTGATTTTGAATCTCGTTTAAGATTTTGTAATTGGTTTCAAAATAATCAAAACCTACCGCATATTTTATGGACGATGAAGCTTTTTTCACACGAGATGATATCAATAATTATCATAATTTTCATGAATGGATTGCAGAAAATCCTCATTTAAGAATGAAATGCTCGCATTTTTAACATAGATTCAGTGTTAATATGATAGCTGGTATTCTTAATAATCGTCTGATTGGACCATTTGAACTGCCACACTGTTTGAATGATGCGAATTACGAATATTTTCTAGAAAACTCTTTACACTAATTACTGGAAGATGTGCCATTAAATATTAGACGTGCAATGTGGTATCAACACGATGGGGCACCAGCACATCAATATCTTCATGTTAGAGCTTGTCTTAATGCACATTTTCCGGGAAGATGGATTGGGGTAGGAGGACCCGCAGTATGGCCACCGCGTTCACCGGACCTGACTCCATTAGATTTTTATCTCTGGGGCCACATGAAACAGATTGTTTATGCAACTGAAGTACACACGGTAGAAGAATTACGTCAAAGAATACAGCAGGCTGCCGATATTATTAGGAATAAGCCAGCAACCGCATTAAGAACGCAGCGATCTCTTCTGCGACGTGCGGCTTTGTGTATCGAGCACAATGGAGATACATTTGAACATTTCTTGTGAATAAAATAATATAAACGTATTAAAAAAAGATTTATTTCATAAAATTCGCCGAACTAGAATTTTAGCCAGATAAATTATGAAATAAACAATAACTCGTTAACGGTTACGTTTAGGACCTATGTTTGTGGACTTTTCGACTCTAAATAAGTTCTGGAATTCATCTTTGAAATATTGCCGGTACATTTAGGGACACCCTGTATATGATGCAGATAGGAGACCCTTGGAACTACACAGAAAACGTAGCTATGCCACTGTGCTATGCACATCAAAACGTCAATTGGAAACGAATTCGATCTTTCTGTAAATTTTTGAATCATTCAATTATTCAGATCTGCAAACTGAATAACTCAGGATATACTATTAGCCTAATTTCGTTTTGTATGTCTATCTATGAGCCTGTTTGTCTTTCAATCTGTAAGTTATCTAGCTATTTATTCATTCTGTGCCCCCTTCCGCCTTAGCGTCCTAAACTGTGCTTATACTGCTTAATAATTAATCCACCCCTGCCAAAAGCCAGCATTATTCAGCAACTTGGCTCTTGGGATCCTTAATTCTTTTTGCTTTTTAGTGTTTTCTTGAGAATTGTCAATCAGGGGGGTTCTAGTTACGCCACTGAATAAATCACCAATCAATCGCTAAGAATAAGAATCATGCCATTAAATAAATAATTAAACGAACACGGACGAAGAAATTTTATAATTTAAACATATAGAGACAATTTCTTTGTCAAGTGGTTGTAAAACAATTGCAAATTAGCAGAGTCTATAACATGGACAACTATTACTTTGCTACTCAGTGGAAAACGCTAGAAATAGTGGAAAGAAATGGTTTTCTGTAGTTCTGATCATTCATGAAATATGTATGAAATTTTAGTTACCCCCTAAGAAGTCTTGGCGTACCCCCGGATGTACGCGTATCTCCGGTTGAATACCACTGAACTAACATATATTCTAATTTTAAAATCTGTCATTTAAATACCCACTGCTTTCTTCAATTTGTGCTTCTTCGCGTAAGAACTTAAGAAGTTAAAATAACGTTATTAATTCTTACGAAGCGGCAAACAAATTACGGAATTAATTCATATAAAGCGGCACATTTTAAAATGAACATAACACAAGTAATTTGTAACCATGTGTTTATCTTTGTATGTACAACTAATAGTTTATTATGGGAAATGCTGACTTAACAACTCGAATAATGTACAGGTAAGTAAACAATTATTAAACGGTAAAAAATTTAAATACGAAATCTTAACAAAATGAAATTTTAACAATAATAGCTTTCCAATACCCACCTTAGAATGGCCATTCACGTACGATCAGGTAATCCTCCTGAGCAATGCTTTCTCCGATCAGTACTTGGATAGGAGTCCCAAGGCTGTGTCAACACGGCACCACGTGCTAGCGGCGGCACGTTAATAATCGATCCCGGATATCATACAATACCATGACAGTCATTAGAGTGGTTGGAAATCCCTCTTCAGTATAAATGGTACGAGTGAAAGAAGAATGAACGTGAGGAGTTTGGGACAAGCTGTGGGAGTGTAGTAGTTGAAAAGTCAACGAGCCCCACTACCTCCTGGTGCACAGCGAAAAAGCCACAACTCGGAGCGAAAGGAATCCGACACCGAAAGGTAGAAGATATATATATATATATATATTGTTATGATAAATATATGAGCAGGCCATGGAGGTACCATCGCTGCACAGCATGCACGTATAAGAGCATACTTTATTTATGCATCTCTTTACTAGGTATTTATGTATTTATAAATTTGTAAAATGTTTGTCTTATTGGAGGTGGCATTGGAATCATTAGATTCGTAGTAAGAACGTGAACGCATAACACGTGATAAGAGAGTGAACT